>JAQFYE010000686.1:0-31155 GCA_034694305.1 Protaphorura glebata | reverse complement strand
CGTACGATTCATGTAAAAACGACCTTGTTGTAATCCCGAAGAAATTCAAAATGGCCAATCCTAAAGGTTTGACAGCTGGCTACTCCGCTCCATACTTATTTATCATTCATTCTTCTTTTAATAAAGAAAAATTAGTAGGACACCGTTGGGCTCACTGGATAAGTGTGTCAACTACGTTTATTCATTCAAAACCTGGCCAGGAATTCCACCACTACTACTGTCGCGTCCTGAATACATACATACATATGTATTCCACTCACGAAGAGTTGACAAGGAAAAATTCCATGAGCAACTCCACAGGTCGTTGTGAAAGTACTTTCTATCCTATCCACAAGGAGTCAGTTCTCATATACGGTATACGTACAAATTGTGGAAAGGATGTGCAGAGTAGTAGTGCTAGTCGAAGTAGCACTACCACCGCACTTATTTGGTTATGTATGAGGTAATAGATCTACTAGCTGCTAGATTCTACATTCTAGCTGTGGTGAAAGGCTTTTCCGCGTGGAAACTTCTTTCTCTTCGTCTCCTTTCTCCTATGCATTCATCCATGGGTATAACAAACGACTTTGACTGCATTATCCTCTCTAAACGAGGAAGAAGAAAAAAAAAAGAGAAGAAGGGAATTTAAGGGAAAGTAAAAAATTGTTATCCATAACCGTGTTAGAAGACTCGATCTGAACCTCACCATACCGCACTTCACCGGTTCCGTGCCTTCCTGTGCCACAAATCATATTAGCTAAATAAGTGAAGGAGTAAATAGTCGTCGCTTCACTTTCCACCTTATTTTCCCCTACCTATGTATCATATAGCCCATTTATTATAGGTATGAGCATCTTATTACAATAATTTGTGTGTGGTAAATCTTGAGCGGCAGGCTTACATATTTTATATCAAGCGTGTATGGAACCATGTCCTTAAAAAATATATACACTCCCTGGAGCCAGCCAATGCGCTTCTTTCAATTTTCAAAAAAATGATGATAGTGGGGAGGGGGTCATGTTACATGTAATTCTCACTTGATACGAAGGAGATATGATGGTACCTTCGAGTCTCATATTCGTACGTAAAAAAATATGAAAGTTTGGTGTTAGATTGAAGGGCTTGGTGGGTTGTGTGAGAGTTTCCTATAGATTTTCATGCGGATTTTAAGACAGGACACGCGAGATCTCTACGTGGAATCCTTGGAAGAGTAACAGACGGAAACGTGAAATCAGCACGAAGGATTTTCTTGGGGTTTTGCATTGCATCGTAATTTATTGTGGGCATTAGTAACCTCGAGGATCCCCTTCTTCTCAACTTACCTCCATCGTGGAACTTGCATCCCCGCCTACCTCTTTTCCTTCCTTTTCATCCGTTTCCACCATTTCTACCTCCTTAATGTCCTTTCCTTCTTTCATTCTTCTCTCCTTTCACTCTCTACTTTTCACTTTTCACTTTTTACCTTACCTACCTTGACGTTCCGAGTAAGAGTTGTAATAAGTCTTGAGGATGCGTGCAGTTGCCGTACCTTTTAACAGCCTCTCCTCTTCTGCTTTCTTTATAGCGGAACCAGTCGTGAGTGAAGTGAAAAGGTAATAAAGACCTCCTTCAACAATGTTTTTACGTTCTATTCAATCAAACTGCTTAATAACACGTAGAAAGTTTTCAGGGCAGTCATAAAAGATATTACGGGGAGTTCTAAGAATCATATCCTCGACTACCTGACTTTCACTTCTTCATCTTCCTCAAAAAGTAACAGCGCTCAACTGAACTCTGACTTTAAGGAGTAGATTATATGCAAGTTATGGATTATATTACATCCTCAACTCTCAGCTCTCAAGTTTTCCTGAATCCGAATCCAAGGAAAAGTTGTGAAGTCTTGGTTAAGTGAAATTCATTCTTTAGAAATAAAATTAATCGTCCTTCAACCTCATGCGTGCCATGCAGTGAGGGAATATAAGCTTGTTAAGGACACTGCTGAGCAGAACATGCGGTGTTAATGTAACTGGAACTGTTATTTTTAGTAATTACTCCTTAGATCATTAGAATTGTGCTTAATAAGTATATATATTATACGGTCAGGGTTGCGTTAGAACAGATTATACTTATTTTAATTGCACAATTAAACCGGCCGTCGAAATTACTCACTTTCGAACTTGCTTCCACGCTAAATACACCAAACTAAACAATAATGGTTTAATTGTGAAGGTAAAACGAGGACACAATTCTTGTTATAATTTTACGATCAACCTCGCCTGATTACCAATTTAATGACAATGGATTCAATCAGTTTGAATTAGAAATCCAGGAAGGACAATAGTTGAGTTGTGTTGTATCCTATCTTGTTTTCCAGGAGAAAGTGATTGCAAATCTAAATGACTCAATTTTATGACATGGCATTATGATGTCTGGAGTCGATTAACAGAGCCCACCTACTTCTCTTCTACCTGCATGGATGTTTCTAATTTGGTTGAAATGTCATATCTTATTCCCAAGGACGTCATAGCAAGCAGCCACCCATTGTCCAAGAGTCATCATCATCTACCGTTGTCCTTAACAAAGAAGAGCAATTTGATGGGAGACAATGAGACTGGATTGCTAGGGCACAATAGGTGCTTAAACCCGGGCAGTGCATGGAGGACAATTAAAGTTAATCCGATCTGACGACCGGGCTGGGCCACGAGACTATCTCGTAGTCGCAAAGTGGGTGACTTGTTTCAATGCAAACCTTACCTTACCTCTCTAAAATCAGACAATGGGTCCGGTAATGAGGAAGCTTTTGATTAGGTAACTTTGTGAAATATTGGGTCTATAATGTCGGTCACTCAAGGGGGAAAAGTAAAATCTACAGGATAGGAAATACTGCCAGTCGTCTTGTCGGCTCACAATTAAAAAAATTAACCGAAACGACGACTGTACAACTTCATTCAAAGGAGTTCATTTTTAGAATTTCTAGAACTAGTCAATTAATTTTGATAATTAATTACTTTTACTACAAAAGACACTTACGATTAGAACAAATAAAACACATTGAACGAAAACAGGTCGACTAATTTCGTAAAATAAATACCGTACATAATATTGAATTTTCAGCGATAAAATAATTTTAAAATAAGAGGTTTTTTTAGGCATTTCCATAGATTCTTCCGTATGAAGGAAGAATGGAAGAAATTTCAGACACGTGCTAAACGGAGTTCGCTTCACATTCCAAGCACTTGATTTTTGACATCCAAAATAAAATAGTTCTTCGTTCAAACGTCTGAATTTTAGGATTAGCTCAAGATTTCTGAATAACGTCAGTAGCCTTAGATCAAATTTCAATTTTTAAATTAAGTACATATATTTGGAGAATCCGAAGGGAAATATGGCGAGCATATAGTCCATCCTAAATGTTGCAACTTGCGAGTTAAATTAAAATCACAGCACAGCAGAAGTAGGGATGAGAAATCAAAAAAAACTATCTAATGTAAACAAATCTTTCATTTTCATGTGTCAAAAAGAAATCTAGAGTTTTATTTTGTACATGAAACACATTCTTGTTTTAATTATTATTCTAAAGAAATTGCTGCTCACATAATATTCAAAACTAATCCTAGACCTGAAATAATTTTAATCGAGGAAACTTAATCGACCACGCACTCATCACGGCATTATAATCCCGGGTAATGTTACCGCCTGGGAATTTAAGGCAGGGCCAAAATTCCTTGACAACCCCTCCCCCTAGGTTAGTTCATACGCATGTTGACAAAAAAGTTTTTTGTTATTTTGAGGGGTCACCACGATGCTCTTCCTTGTTAAAGGGTCACCACGATCTCTCGTGGGTTATAAAAAATCAATTATTTCATCTTTTGTTTAATGTTGAATGCCAATATTTATTTTTATTTATTCCAGTGCAGATTAAAATTAATTAATAAAATATTTTATTTTATTTTTGATCTGGACAGAAATTAAATAAAATAAATATTGGCATTGAAGCGAACTTTTTTTTAATCTTAAATAATCTTAATCTAGTTCCTTTCCAATTCTGATTTCGATTACTGGGGCATCCTTATCATTTCCTCGAAGTGTAGTTTTTGAAATTTTAAAAAAAATTAATCTGCGTATGGACTAACCTAGGGGGAGAAGTCAAACAATCTTGGGCAGGGCTATACGTTGAACGTACACGCACATGTAAGGTGGTTTGAAGTCGTCGGTCGGTAGACACAGGTATAGAATTCCCAAGACTATAACTAGATCACAAAGTTACTAACAAGTTCAACTAATGGATGACATTGTGTGTGAGTGTGTGTATTTGGACGCATACATACTACTGGGTGTTCCATGGCTATTTTAAAAACAATTCGAGATATGCAATATGACGAGAATACGCCCTGAAAGGGTCTAACCTAGCCATGTCTGTCCGACGCATCGAATCCTGATCTTTTTAAGGGCTACCTGGACCATCGTACTATTATGAAATAACATGGATGGTTATGTCCAAAAATTTCAGACCACACACCTATTAAATTTATTCTTATTTAACTTCTCTTGAAAATTTCACCGGAAGGCGCAGAGCCAATTGATACGGACCGCCCTGTACAGCCGTGGAATGATGCTGAAAATGAACCTTTAGGTTAGAACCGCACCTGATTAGCCCCTGATGAGGGTCGTTGTAGGAAGGACGAGGAACGGACGTTGGAAATGAAGAGCGATTCATTACCATAGTGATAATTTAACCTAATCACCCTCACGTCCCTTTTCATGCTTTGATTGGGGCATCCGGTGCTTGAATCTCTTCTCTCTCTAACCACACACATCTTCCCTGGAAAAAGGAGATTGATTACTCAACCGGAATAGACGTACCTATTCTAGTATTCTCATCAATTGTCAATTACGCATTTACTCACTTCATTTCATTCAATCCTCATACCTACCTCTCAAAAACCTCTCTGACTGCGTGCGACGCTCATAACAATACGCCTTTAATTAATGCGTTCTTTACTTCTGTCAGGCAGTTCTCTACTTTAACTCTAATTACACCTATTAAACCATTCATAATTTAAATCCGGAAAAACCTTGAATAGTCTCAATCAGTCTTGTTCCGGCCAAATCAGGTCATGTCGTAATTATTTCATGTTAAAAAACAGAAAATCGTAGTAGACTTTCGAAATTAGTTAAAAATTCAGTTCCACTTCCAATGTATGAACATGTATTATCCCATCCAAATCCAAATACAGTGAAAGCTGTCCAGGTGACCTCAACACCACATTTGTGTTACACCTACACCGGTCTCCCTCATTGTTTAGAAAAAAATTGCAAAGGTAGCTTAAAACTAACACATATTTTTTTACAGACTAATGAAATCTGTTAACAACAAGAAAATGTAAAAAGAGTTACGTTGAGGTCGATTCTTTAATTTTTTTTAATATAAATTCTAAAAATAATATGAACTGTAGATAGCTCTAAAGTTGGGCCATATTTGACGAAGCCAGTTACGTTAATATTGTATAATATTTTTCCTAATCATGGTGCCTGTTAGGAAATGCATTCGCACACGTTGCGTGCTCATCGATTCTCTTAGATTCCAATACACACTTAATAGGACCCACTCATTCGAAAAAAAAAGTTAGGTTCGAAAACTGTTTTATACTCAGGACCTGCTCAAATCAATGAAGATCTGCTCTCCCACAGGTGAGTCGCCCCTCAGCAGCATATAACACTAACCTAACCTAAGCTGCAGGGAGTCTCATCTATAGAGATCTCACTCTATAGGCCTCATTCAATCATACGTTCAATTGTGACGGGAGATATGAGTAGAAATCGTTCGTACCACAATTTCTAAAAATGGGAAACAAGTTTTCAGGCGTGGCAAACCCCTTTCCTGTAAATTATTACGAGGGAAAATATTACACAAGTTAAATCGGAAAATGTTTCGGTATTAGCCAGGGCCTAAAATATGAACCCACGGGTGCACGTGCTACACAGGTTTGTTGGCCTATTCTGATTTAACATTGCTAGAAAGGCAAGGAAAGTTGTGTGGTTCACGTTACGTTGCGGTTTTCCAATTTACCTGCGTCGTCGTATGCAAATTACAAATAAGGAAAGGGTACATTGTTCGAAACGTGTGACGCAAAATCTAATCAGACACATTTGTACTCTTCAAGGTTTTGTAAAGGAATAACGAACTCAGGTTTCAATGTTGTACCTTTGCTTTCTCATTCTCGTACAAACAAACGTAATTACTAGCCAAAATCGACTGTGCATAATGTTGCGGCGTAAATAGTAATTCGTGAACAAATTAGACAATTTCTTTGGCTCATTCAATTTTTTATTATGACGCAATACGGTTTCAGGAAATCTCACATAAAACGAGTAGTTTAGAAAAAACAAGGTTAAACGTATGTCGTCTCGTATCAGATGACAGTGAACGTGATGATTCCTTTTCTCATCACCATGCAATTTCATTACTACTTTAACTTTTATTTGTACTTATTTATGTATTCCTTTCCTTTACAACTTGTTCTTGTAGTATGTGGCAATATACCTCACGGTAACTTAATGCGTAGTGATTACTCCCTTCAATTCAATCACTGCTGTCTTTACAGGTTAATGTGAGGAAAAGTAGATACTGAAGAGTCAAGACAACCTTTCCTGGTCTCAAATTGTAGACAATCTTAATCTAAAAATCCTTAGAAGAGGTGAAGGTTAACTACCGAGTTCAGTCCTACCTTCAAATTGTGATGAAAATGTATTGCGAAACAGAAATACATTTGATATATTGCTGACTAGAAATCTGTCTTCACTGGCGACAGAAAAAAAAAATTTGTAGACTTTGTAAATCAGGACGGGGCAGACAAACGATTTATCATGACTCATATTACTAAGGAAAACTTAATTGTAACAAAGGAGAGTACAATGAAGAAAGTTAGACAATAATACAATAAATTAGTCCCAACTCCTGGACGGTAATGTAACGTAAACACTGCTATCAAATTTAAACACAGGAAAACAAAAACAGGACCACGTCTATGTGTTCATTAACCTATGTATGCAAACAATTTTTTGTGTTAAGCATTATTGTAAACTACGATTTCGTGACGGTCATACAGAAGCCACAAGACGCAGTTTCGAGATTACAAAAAATATCCAAATCGTTCAACACTACTGCGAGCTACCATTTCTGCACGGATTTGATATTAACGTAGTAATCACAATCATATCTAACCACCTTATGTAGTGGACTTGCAATATTATCTAAAAACCCACGACTGCAATGGCTACAAATTATCTGGATCGTCTAGCTTCGTAAGAAGGAGCCAGTCAATGTCAGACCACCTGTGCCTCAGGTCTGCAAAAAACTTATGATTCATTAGGGTGACCAATACCGCAATCATCTCCCAATGAGCTACAATTTCTTCATTCGAAGAGTTTTGCGTATGAAGCGGTGATTCCACATGGCAGAAGCGATTTACAAGTCTCCTATAATGAGTCCTGTCCAGCGAAGACTCCACAATAAAAGCACCCGCATCTGTTTATTATTACCCCGCAATAATTTGAAGGTCGACCTGCAATTTTCATACCTTTAACGATTCGTTTCGGTTGCAGGTGGAGATCTGTCATATGGAATCCCCACTTCAAAGGATCATGTGCATTGTTGAAGCATCATCTATACTTAAGCATTGCCTTCAATCAAAAACTTGCTCCCTTTAAGGAGCACCTGCGTCAAATGACCACCTGTGCTTAGGACCAACCTCCAGCAAAAGACCAAGTGAGTTTGTCCCTGCCTTTCTCCGGCCTGAAGAATCCATCAACACCTTCCTTCGTTAGACCGCTACTAAAAAATTTAATGGGAATAGATAATTTCTGTCTAGTCCTTGTGCGTGCCTAGCCATGTAGAGCGGCACAGGATTTACGGTCAAAGTCTGTGGATGAAGAAGATGGATATTACCTTTGGTTACGCTTCCGCTACGTCGGATAATAAGGAAGACAGACGGCCGTCTGTTTTCACTTAGCATATACAAGAAAGAGGAGTTCTTCTGACTCCACGTACGTGTTCTAGATGTAAAAATCAGGTAGAGTAGAAGCTGTTAGTAGCAAAAAGGATCCCCCTATTCCTTGCCAATCCCAAAAATAGACCAAAGAGCGAGGTGTTCCATTATTACAGTTCTACAGTCAACCGAGCACCTGTGATTACTCACTCACTCAGAACTCGACAAGGTTTAACTCTTTTTGCCATGCCTTTGCCGCATACCTTCTTTCTTCGACTCAAACGCCTTTGATAATACCAGAAACAAAAGGAAGACTCCTTAAAAAATACCATCATCCACATACCTTTTCGTGTAATGTTGTGTAGAAATCTATTTATAAGCTTATTGTGTTCCTTCCAATCCTCGTTCTTTGAAGATTTACAGGGTCTTCCAGAAAATCAAGCAACGATTTCAGTGATCCTGGCGATGAAATGCGTGATCCGAATATTTTAAGTAGAGGTTGCAGGTGTCATTTTGAATAAAAAGCGTTTATGAACAAAGGACTACCAGATCAAAGTTGTGAGTTAACACACAGACGTAAATATGAATGAGACGGATATCTCGCGCTTTCTATTATGACATCTCTCATTCAGAAAATGTTGATAAAATTAAGATCAAATTTTCTCACCCGAACTCGAAATCGCACGGACTTTTCAATCAACCGAGAAAATTGGGTAAAACTTTTTACTTCTAGGATCATTCAAATCCGACCCGCTTTTTCTGGGTCACCCTATACGTAAGAAATGCTTCCACTAATTCACCAAGTGTGTGCCGTGCAATTTGGGGAACAAAAACGCTGAACGTATCGCAATGTTCAGTCCATTACCACCAGGTTTAACTTTTATTTTACTTTACTTGTACCCGTCTGGTTGTCCTTAATTCGTTTAGAAATAAACGTAGACTTGTTTGGCTGCACTTTGTACTAAAAAACTGCGTCTTTGCATGGAAGTAAGTAAGTCGAGTGTTTTATCACTCTTCTATCACCGATACAAATGTAAAAAAATGAGGACACAGACGGTCCGTGGATATAGTAAAGTACAGAAAATTTGAAACTTCAAGATAAAGTCAAATAATAAATTAACTAGGTTTGATCTGTGAAGTGGATGATGGCGTGGAGGTGTAGGGCCATATTTATATATTTCCCTGTGTGGGAGGGCAATCACATTAACAGCACACTTGCATTCAAGAAGACGTCAAGTGGAGTGGAGGTCAAATGAGATCATTCATGATTGCTACATCGAATCATAGCTCAGTTTGAAATACCTGTCAAAAATTAGCTTAACGAAGTTTTAGAAATGTAGATGGATGCATAATACACATCTACCTTGTCAAAAAAAATCTTCCGGCAGATCCCTATAGATCCCCGTTTTTAAGTTTGATTAGTAGTTTAATTGAAGTCTAAAAATAAATAAAACTTTTAATTCTCTCAACCAGAGCCACGACAGCGTATTAGTACGGGGTTCACTGCTACTTGCTCAGACGCGGTTCGATTCCCCGGACCTGGTATTTCTCAGCCCAAATTTTCCTATACTGTGGGGTTTTTCTCACTTTCGTTTTTATAGATCAGTAAAAAGCCATAACTGGGTGGGAAAGTCGGGTACCATGAGGGTACATGCACAATGATGGTTAAAAAGATATAGGGTGAAGTGTGATAGAGTAGTAATGCATTCGTCACAATGAGGTGGATTCTGAACCTGAATAGCAGGATTGGGTGCTTTATCCATTGTATACTAGACAATTCATAGGAAATGTTTTGGATTTCAGACTACAATACACAAGGCAACTTTAATTACGCAATGAGTACGAACCAACCTTACCCACCTAGTTGCTAACCACAAGAATATTTGTCGGCTGTCCAGGTAGACTAAAATTCAAACAGGAATCAAAACCTCAGCTCAGGACAGAATACGTAGGTGTGTGTATGTTATACGTGTTTTATGGCTGGGTGATAAATATTACACAAATGCGACTCAGTGTCAGAATGCAGAAAGGTATGCATGCATAGTCTTCTTATTCGCTACTTTGCAAAGTGACATAAAAAAAGAAGTGATATGATGGCCAGGATGGCATGGGTTTATGAAACCGGATGAAGAGGTTAACAAGGTAGGCGAAATGGATTGATAAAAGTTACAAGTAAAACGCAATATCCAGCCTTGTACACTTTATACTTTTCTATGTACATACAAACAGGTATGACAAAACAATAATGTCCCTGGGTTAATTGCGTCAAATTAAAAAACATTTCTTCGTGTATGACCTTCCCATATGATTTTAGACAGACATACACAATTGTAATCAGTTGATAAATCTGTCCGTACCAGAATTAGTACTATCAGCTGTAGTCGTGGCCGTTTCATGTTATTAAGGCCAAGGTAAGGATTTCGTTTTAATAAGCCTGGTTCAATTTACTCCATAGTCCATATATACCGACCAGACAATTTTACCTTTAAGGCTTTTTACCTACACGTGGAGTGAGTGAATGACTGGACGGACATATTTTTCGACTAGGGACCAGAGATCTGAGTAGAGAACCAAAGTGAATGTGTGAACCTATAAAAGTCAAAGAATGTTTCTGCTGACGACTGCATCTCCCATCAGAGAATGAACAGAATTTGATATGATAGCCGCTAGGCCCGCTCCGTCTGAGTAAAAGTGAGGATAAAAAAGATCCAGTTACTACAGAATCACCTTCACACATACCTACGATCAGCATTTTATAAACCAGATATTTTTTCACAAGTGCTAGACCATCATTTATTCTCAATATTCTCAATTTTACCTGGGGCCCCTATTTTTGAAAATAAATATTCATTTTTGAAAAAAAATAACGATATACATCTGAATTGTTCTATTTTAATTGCACAAGATCTTGCCAACTTTTGAAATTGTTAACTAATTCAACGAAATTAATATATACCATATTCGTCGTTGTACTCAGAAATCATGTTCCAAATATGTGGTATTGGATTTCTAATAAAAAATTGAATTATTCGTTTCCTTTGAACAATTGTAATTAGTTTTCTAAATTCCTATCTATTTATATAATTTCGTATCTTTAATCGAATAATTAATTACCGAAAGCGGTTTAAATTAAACTTGCCTTGGTATGTATAAGGCTTCGAACACAATAATATGAAATAGTCTTTTCATGGGTTCTGGGAGGAAACAAAACAGGTCTTATCACAAGGTAGGAAGCCAAGCACGAGAACGAAGAAGAAAAATAAAGTAATGCAATTGGGATTACAGTCATATTTTATTCTCTCATAATATAAGACAGTCGAACAACCTTTCTGAATCTGATCGTTATAATATTTTTGAATTCTTCGTCATTGCAATTCCATGCTATTACATCAATCCCAGTCGGGTGAGTGAACGAGTTGGCGGAGATCCATGCATGAAATTGAACATTAATGTAACAGATTTCCCTCAACAACTCATCTCATCCCAATGTTTTCAAATATGTATGGGATTCCAATTCTGTTGCAGATATCCACGTTCTGAATTAAACTGGCCAATTTAAAAAGATTTCGCAAACAATTTCCATGTTAATCATTAATGGCCAGTTAATTCACAATTAAAGTGTAACATATCCTAGGAACCACCTGCATACGACGTCCGGCTATGCTTTCTCATTGTACCCGTCTACTGCGACCAAAATATCCTCCCATGCGGGTAGTCAGGTTTCAATGTACCATTTACACCGGTGATACAACCGAAAGTGGAGAGTTGGATTTTTATCGCGTCCTTTCACTTACACTTATACCTTGAGTTCCAAAAAACGATTTCTTCAAATTCGATATATCAATTTCTCCTGTTTTTCCTTTCAAATCCCATCCTACCTCCTGCTAGCAATATAATGTTATAGCTATTCAAGCACCTTTCTGTCGACCAAGACCAAGGTAGGTAAGTCTTGATTCTTGAACTCGTGCCAAGCAAAATTCTACAGGCCCACGTATGGATCGAAGAAGTGAAAGCAAGTATAAAAATGGATTCTCCTATTTCTCTTGGCTGGTTGTATTGTCAAAATCGAAGGTTTCTTGGGGTCCATTTCGTCCTTACACCTGACTGCACTCAACCAACCTCCATTGCCAGTGAAATATAGAGATCATCCATAACGACCTTAAGCCGTCGAACAGGTAAACGGTAAAGGATCCATTCAACTGCCAACTCCTTTTTCCTTCATGTTCCAAACATACATAAATACAAACAACAATGGGCAGGGATGACATAAAAGACCATCCCATTGTACTAATCCCACACTCTACACCTTTATACCTGTGTGAAGATACAAAAACAGATAGACGTAGCACACGTCAAGCATGGATCTACCTTCTACTTTGCCACCCTCATAAGGGGAGCCATCACACTTCTAAACCTAAACTCTAGTCCTAGCCCTCCAATGAGAAATTACAAAGAATGGACACACCTGTTTTCCAAAAGGTAATTGGATTTCACTCCACCCTGTCTGTCTGTGTCTGTTATCTTATCTCCGTATGCAATAGGACCAACTCTTTTTTTTTACAAACATTGGATGCTCTCTTCAATTTCACCGAATCACCAATATGGAGGTCGATACGTTACGTTACGTGTCTGTCAGTCTCAGACAAATAGAAATACTGGACATATCAGTTACGTGCCCAGCTTCATAAACTTGTACAATGTTATTTCATTTTCTTGTCAACCTCAACATGATTCTAATGCTAATCCAGTCCAGTAATCCACGGAAGGGAAAACGTAGGAACAAAACTTTGACACCACCGAGATGACAGAGACAAATATAAATATTTTCATTAATTTACGAATGACAGGGCTTCCGATAGCATTGTCAGAGTCAGAAGGGTGGAACAAACAAAAATGAACATGTAACGGAATCGAAGATTCTTCCAAGGGAACTTCTGCTTAACTTTTTTAATTGGCTGTTAAGATTTTTGATGAATTACAAATACATAAGCGGAATTGACATCCGTAAATATAAAAAATATTTATCAAATCTGAATCAGAGAAGTTTGGACAACTGCAGTCATTCAATTTCTTGAGAATTGTTTATTTGTAGAGTTTAACCAATCAATCGTATTCACAATAAATAATTATTTACTGCACCTTCGCAAAACCGAGATGTATAATTTGAATACTAATGAAATGTCCCATGAAAAATTGATAGTTTGTGCACAATGACCGTAACTTTGCAGTGGAACTATTAGTTAACACTAAAAAAGTGTTCGGACGTTACAATGGCGCCAAGGTACCCCACAAAAAATTAGAGTCGACAGATTTATAAATTTACGACGTCTGCATTCCACTCTTCTCTGCGTAAACGTGGGATAACGCATTTACCTAACCACATAGGTCGGATCAAATTATCCCTGATTCTACAATTAAATTTTTCACTATCTCACTTGTCAGATTGAAGGCTAGCTGATGAAAGTGAGTGAGTGAATTCCTGCGCTGTGAACCTTCATTGTTTCAATTTTACTCACACACGCACAGGAGACATTTACAAAATTAAAAGTATATAATATTTTAATGAGACGTAAAATGTGACGTGTCTAATGGCTAAATGTATGGAAAGTTGTGCCGTGAGACTGACGCCTCAAGAGTTATTAATTTAGTCTGTGAGACAGAACGAAAGAAGCATTTTATATGCAAGGAAAATTCTCTTCAGTAGCTGTGGACTGTGGATTTCAAAGTCATTTGAAGGGTTTAATGTCACTCCTTGAATTGCTGAAAACAATAGAGCTAGAGCTAGAGACTTATGCACTAGTATTAGCGTATACAGTGTGGTTCATACCTCCCCAAAACCACACCTGTGGTTGTCACAGAAAAAGTGGCATTTTACGTACGTATCGCCTAACACGGTGCCCATGCCCATTAACTTTTTAAAAGTTAATTTCGTTTTACCTTGCCGTGTAAAATAAAAATTTCAGAATTTCACAGTAAATTCCTTTCAAAATGTATACCTATATAACTTGTTCATCCTCCAATTTGGGGTGTTAAAAGAGAGAATGTAAAATGGTTACGAACTACCTTCCACAGACAGGACCAGCAGAAGCTTGGTTTGAATGAATATTTATGTGAATTTTATACTACCGTGAACAAAACACATTAGGTATACGTTAACTTCGTCTTTTTATTTTCAGGATGCCACGTTACGATCCGTTACGTTTTGGTCAAACAGAATAGAACGAGTGTTAACTACATTCACTTTCGTGTGGAATGCACTCACCTTCAACGAGCGCCACATCACTATAAATTATTCCATGCTGATACGACTTCAAATTAATTAACAGTTCGGTTCATTAATTTTTTCAAGTAATCATTTATTTAACTCATTATGCGTAAGTTATATTATAAAGCTGTAGCGAGATAAACTAGAAAAGTCAGATATCAGAAGCATTATAGCTAAGGGACTATAAAATGCATTTTATAAAAGTGAACTCAAAACTTGTTAAAAAAAATACAAAATGCAACAAATACACAAAATAGCATATGGTCCAGATTTAAGCAACTCTCACCGATGGATCAATTGGGATTTATTCTTATTGTTGTGAGGAATGTTATGCTTGATATGTGAATAAACAAATCTTGAATCTTGAATCTTGAAAAAGTTTGCGTGTAATATTTTTGAGATGTAAATCTTTACGTAAGTATAAGAATTCATTGATAATCACAATTCACAAAACTGATAGAAATAAAATTAGTATTTTCAAAAGTAAAAATAAGCTTGCACGGATTCTATCGTTAACTACTCATTTATTTATCATCTTCAATTGTTCAAAGTTTAGACCATAGGCGATCCAAAGCTGAAATACTGAAAAGTCGTCGTCGTGCAATACGTTCACATTTCTTTATATAAAAAAATCTCTGAACCTCTGTCCCTACAAGAGAAATGCATTTACCCTAAATACGCCACTAAAATACTAAAACAATAAACACAACAAGTATTTCAAAAGACAAACTTTAGAAAATAAACACTTCTTTCAAAATCATCATTTCCGACAGGGTAGTCTAGAACCTGGGGCTAACATTCCATTCCATATTCCACTGATGGGATTCAATTATGACCGTCGCCTCTACTTCACCACACCGCGCGGCATCGCGGTAAAGGAAAAAAGTAAGTCAGAGCCTGTTGGACTTTATCAAAGTAGCTCAAAATTCTAAATGACATTTACTTTCCTATTAGTTGGGGTGAAGAAAAAAAATATAAAAAAGGTACAGTTATCCAGACTGAGATTGCTGTAAACCAAGCCATAAGACAAAATCCCCTTCTTGAAAAGGCAAAAAAAGACGGGTGCGGCTCCCAAAGACTTACTTTAACTTTGAAAGAAAACTTAAGAAGAAACAGCAGGCAGGAAAGGAAGAGACAACACAAGATCCAATACAAGAAGTGCATTCATTTCATACACTTTACTCTTGAATTACCTATGTGAGAGTAAGAACACAGTCAGGAGTATCGTGACCCCTGGAGTGACCTCTTCATTCCCAAACATACAGAAAACCATTAAAAGTATACAGAAAGTCTAAACAAGTTAAGTTGGGACTGTAAGAACTTTTCAAAAAATGAGAGCACCGCCCTATGGGTCAATGGACATGGCCAAACTAATCAGTGTCACCGCTAATCAAATTCTTCCATTTCACTTCATCCATTAGAGTTAACTACATGATGGTTATTCTCAACCGCACAGTCTATGATTTTTAATCCTTCCAAAGACTGATTAATAAAATTCAATGAACAAATCATCCCACTTTACGTTCTTAAGACGAAGGAAATAAGTGAGGTGAGAAGGTGAGATGTCCCAGACAAGTCCATAATATGCCCTGGGTACAAAATTTCAGAGCAAGGTTGATTATAAAACTATGTACGTGCATTTATCAAATAAATTAATTCAAATTACTAAAAAAAATAAAAAAAATAAAATGTTGTACTTCGAATCGAACAACATTTGAACTCGATTTGTTTCTTCAAATTAATTTCCAGTACCTAGTGAAAATGCCACTCGCTACTCGCATTATATCAATTTAATTCGAACTAGGAACACTTTACCAAAAGTTCATATTGAAATATTCTGAGCTCTAGTTATTAGTTAGTAGTCTGCTTAAAGATCACTTATGTGAAATCGGTTTGACAGTCGAATAAATCGCCCAACCAATCAATAGTTTAGTTTCGTTGCGCACAAAATTATGAAACTAGAACACTAACAATAAGTACCTAGTAAGTGCCTACGGCTGAAACAAATCTGACACCGATTTTCCGCACATCAAATTGTATGACCGACGATCATATTTTGAGCCTTCCAGATTATTTTACAAAACTATACACATGTACAACATAATATCAAAACACATCCGGAACACCTTTTCCGGTAAGAAAAATAGAATCTGGAATCTTCTGCAAGTGTAGAGAAACGTCAGAGTCTAATAAAATGCTCACCTTCCTTCTGCCAACCCTTCGGGTTTGTTTACACAAGAAAGCAATAATAGAGGTGCAAAAAATTGAAGAGGAAGAGCCGCTGGATGGTTCTTAACGTCTCTAATATTACCGATATCACATCTACTATCGTGTCATATCATATCACAGTAGTACCTGCTATTTCTATATTATAACAAACTGTTATGTTCCTTCCTTCCTTCTGGAAAAAATCAGAGCATTTTTTCTTCTTCTTCCAGTCACGTCAAAATGAGAAAAACAGATGAAAATGAAGTTGAAGTCTTCTTCAAGTTTCCATTCCTTCTCAAGGCTACAAATCCAAGGCGGACCTTCGAAGAGGGCAGGAAAAAAAGATGAGATAAGATGAATCCTTTCCTTCCTCTCTACCTCCAGATGTCCAAGTCCCACCTTTGCCACCATATGCGTCATGCTTTTTTTATGCTTACACAGTCACAAAGTACAGTAGTAAGGTATTTTTTAGCTCTCAGAACAGAAACTAAACGAAAATCCTAACATCTCATTTTTTACTTGTTCGAAAATGTCCAACCAACCTTCCCCAATACCTTTGTAGAATATTTTATGTTCCAGCCCGCGTGTAATGTTTTCGGCACTAGTTCTAGGCGACCAGGCTCGGGAAATAATGATACGAGTGGTAGCGGATATAAAATGCTTAATTAATATAATAATTTACTGAAACAAGACCCGGTCGCCTGAGCTAAGTAAGTCCTGCAGCTCACACGATCTCGGCTATACTTCGATTTGTCCAATATACAATAGTGTTATCAAATTTCGACATTCAACTCTCACCTGGTGTCAAAATGAATTGTTCAAGAAGACAATATTCAATGAAGTTTCCCCGAAAATGTTTGGACTGTTCTTGAAGTATCAAAGCAAGTAAAAAGAAATCAGAAATCAGAAATATAAAAGCTCTATGGTGGAGGCGAAATAAAAATAATAAAAATGCTAGATGCAAAAAGCCCAGACCGTATACATCAGTACCTGAAACTAAATATGGACCATAACATAAGATCCTGGCCACTTTAACCAACATTAAGAAGACAGACTTAAGAAAAAGGCTCATAAGGACGAAGTACAGGTTTTGTTCAGTCGGGCCCTTGTTTTTACTAATCCAAGTCTCATGAGTATGTGACGCTAATGCTCTGCCTTCCTCAATTGCTTATAATATAAAACTTATCCAGATCTCCAAAATCTATCCTGGGGAGTTAGAACTAAGGTTAAGTTTTGAAACCGGGTTCACTACGACCGAAAATTCTCACCCCCACGGGTTAGCAGTGGTAGATCGGAGAACAACAGCTGGAAATAAAAACAAGAAAAACGTCCATCCTTAACCCTCCCCACCTATACGACGGTAATTTTCTTGTCTATGTGCACTAACTTAACTAACTTACTAAAACTAAGGAGGAAAGGGTCTATAGGTAGGTTAGGTACACATTCACATCCCGTCCTATTCTCATCTCACTTCTCACTTACGGTGATCTTAAACTAACAAGGGACCCCTTTCAAAAGTAAAGCTCATAATTAAGCAAAGACTAGTCATGTCAAATGTTCTGGCCACGCATGGGGAGTTAAAATCAGTAGCTGGCCGTTGATTGTATGTTCGGAATGTTTCTAAAAAATTTCAGCAGTAGACCAAAATTTTGTCTGTCGACACAGCCGTACTTGTGCTCAAGACAGAACCAAGTGGTTTGCTTGCCGACTTAGATATTTTCCTTGTAAAGCCTGAATGATATGAGTGCCTTCCCTGGTTCAAAACAAGAGCATCTTGGGCATGTGAGATTGTAGACTTCAAGACATGTGTTTCTACCTTTCATGTTCACGTTACTCATCATCTTCTTGACTTTAACCCCTCCAACCCCGACTTCACAATCATCTTCCATTTTCCCATGAAAATCTCAAATCTTCCGAGAGACTAAAAGGGTACCAACATATTTTCCAATTGCAAAGGGAAAGATATCGAAATTAAGAAATATTAGCGTCGAACCACGAATTCTGGTGGTACTGGATTCAATTCAATATGAAGAGTATGACACCGCTTCGAATTTTCTCAATCTAATAAAGACATCTCAGTTAGAACATAAGGTGCTTAATGGGTACGCACTATCGAAAGTTTTGATAACTGTCAACATTAAATTGTTGATTATCGTTACATGTACTTGAGATCGAACGTTTTTGTGGCTTTCTTTGTTGTTCTTCAGAAATCCATTTATTTTTTATTATCATATCTTCATATCACTCAATCAGAATAACTGTAGTCTGAAGCTACGAACAATAAATCTCGAGAATTATTAAAATTCCTAGAATTCATAAGTGAAGCTTCAGTTACCAGGAATTAATTAATTAGTGTGATATATGTGGTGTTAATCCACATTCGTATAATAACGCTATTATTACTAGGTAGTCCCAAGCCGTTGTTTTTCGTTTCGAAGAACACAAAAAAGAGTTGGAAGTATAATGAATGACAGATATAATAAGGTACAGGCATCCTGTCTTGTTTGCGTCGTCCATGTGCCCTTTCAAAAGTTGAAGTCAAAGCAGAGCACAAAACTCTTCCCTCATCCGTCCTAATCTAGAACGACACGTCAAAACTTAAAAACTAAATTACTCTTTCATACTTCTAAAGGACTCCCTATTTTTCTTCTCTCTTAAGTATCTGGGTCATCAACGTTTATGAATATGACATGACAAAGTCCACAGATTATTCCTTTTTCGTGTGAAACATTAACCGTCGGAAATTACATAATGAATCATTTATAATTACGGTATCGTTAAAATACAAATGCAAGAAATTATTGATATTCGCCGGTGCGCCAATCTTGTTCGGTGAGAATGGTTATATTTTTCATGCAGCAAGATATTCCGAGAATCTATCAAAAATTTCTGGTAATGATCCAAAATTTTATCGCCAATTAAATTTTCAGTTAAGTTAACTAACCAGAACAATTGTAGAACTAGACTAAGGCTTTAGTATGCTACGAGTTTTACATTGCACTAATGTTCGTCGTGTGCAAAAAAAGCGAAGGTACGGTGTGTGTGCGTGTGTGTCCATTCACTATTGTTCTGAACATAATGTTTTCCATTTCTATTTCATGAACAAATGTTTTCAAAATTGGAGTAATCACAGGTTGGTTTGCTGTTTTCAATTGTCCTGCAAAAGTATACTGAATACCTTGCACCCAGGAAGGTTGGAGTAATATAATACAAATTCTTCCGCATACCACACCTTAATTCTTGGAAATAATCACCACTGCCTGCAATTCATGGCTCAATGTTCTAAACAACTTGATAGTTGAAGTTGAAATTATTTGCAAGGAAAAACGAAAGGTAGGAGGCATTAACCTGTGCATTTCCATGTACTTGTGGTTTAACTTCCAACTCTTTCGACTTACAGAATAAATATAACCCACAATTTAAGCTAAAATATTTCCTGTATACTTAGCAT
Organism: Protaphorura glebata; assembly: GCA_034694305.1. NCBI lineage: Eukaryota > Metazoa > Arthropoda > Collembola > Poduromorpha > Onychiuridae > Protaphorura > Protaphorura glebata. The sequence goes on along the minus strand of JAQFYE010000686.1, from coordinate 11,285 downwards.
TCGATTCAGTTATTAATGTTTTAAAATACAAGATAAAATTTTCCGAATTTCGTCAAACTGTCTAATTTTGGTACGAGGAACCTACAGATGAAAGCTGACGAATCCTGCATATTTGCACCAATTCATGATTTCAAGTCAGAAATTAATTATGGACGACACAGCCAATATTAATAAAATCGGGATTATTCTCCTGACCTATGATGTCACTTGAGACATGAACCATACCGGTAAGGTTTTCTCAGAATGAATATTTTTATAGTGACGGACAACTACGAGGGAGTAATTCCGATATTGGGCTACCTCAAAATCCAGACAATTTTTGGAGAGACGGATTTTTAAAATATATTTGACCTGTAATATTAAACACCATTCGAGACCAACCTTTTTGTCACATCTTGAACATTTTAAAAGTGTTTTCATTTCAATTGTCGTATATAAGCAATTTCGTGCTGGATTAATTGACGCACTCCAAACCTCGTACTAATTATATCGAAATAATGAAAAAGTAGCCCATGTAATATTTCAGTTGATCCCGGACAAATATCTGTGGGAATCAGAAATAAGATAAATCACGTTGTGGACAGAAAAGTGGTAAAGGGTTCTTTAGTTCTATAAGTATCATCTACTAAGAGGGAAGATACCTTGGACCAACCATCAGTCTTGAAGGAAACCATTCATTACGCATGGAACGTCAAAACCGTCGTTTCAATTTCAAGGGATTTTCCACCGAAGGGGAAAAAAGGAAGGACCGAAGTTAAGGAAGAGGTCGATCCGGGTGGCTGAAAATGAGTTTTAAGGGATCTCGGAAAACAGAAATGGGTTGAGCTGACTTTTACGACGAGTTGGCAGGTACCCATACAAAATACCACTACCACTAAGGATATTTTCCAATTCCCCCTTCCTGAAGACTCAAAAACAAAGACGCACCTTTGGAACGACGAACCTAATAGAAAGTTCCACTCGAAATAAACTGTTCTCATTGTTTTAGTCTGTAATATGTGTAAGTAAAACCTTAGGCCTAGGTACTAAACCAATTTCCTCCAGTTAAAACTAAAGCTGGTCTAGCCAAGCTAAGCCAACTGGGCAAATATGTACATGTAGGTGATCACAACGTACCTCTCCAAAGTTGAAACTTTTTCAACCATAAACTCATAAATTTACCAAGAATCTGATTTGACCTGGCATTTACTGATCTCGGAAAATCTACCTCTTCCAAGTCCTAGCCCTGGCTCCATTCCTTGAGTCTGGCTAACCTAATAATAACTGACTCTGTCTACCTAGTCTACCGATAAGGTGGTTCAGTCAAGTTTTGGGCTTCGCAGGATGTTTAAAACAGTCAAGGAAATTCAGATCATGAATGTAAATCAGTGTATGCAACAAACCCTTCTCCACCGGTAAAGGGTCTTAAGTGCACACATGTGCATCCGATCTTCCGTTCTAAATTGAAATATTGAAAAATGAAAATATGAAAGAAGACCACGTCAGAGTCACCGACCGGTTGTCAAGAAATTCATTTTCAGTCCCTTGCCTGTTACTCCAACACATTAATTTTTTTTTCCAGTGCTCAGGGCCCACAATTCCAGACCTGGACCGGAGTGCGAAGTGTGACCCAGCTCAAGCTCAGGCCATAAACTATAAACCCGGGTACAGTGTCCCACAGTGCCCTAATCTAATCACACTATATATAAAAAGGAACCAAATACTACCATGCGGGACCCCTGAATAGAATCGTATAATTCGATTCAACCGATCTGTTCAACAAAATAAAATGTGTACAGAACAGAATTCACTACCTCACAGATGAAAATCGCTTTTCCAGGGTATACCGACCGCACCGTACCGTGAAAAACTAGACCCCGTTCTAATACTAATCCGCCTGGATATATAGATCGGAGCTTTAGAATAAAATATGCAGACGCTATGCACAGAAAGGGCAATGAGACCTTATGATTGCTTGTGAACTGTGCACTTGCACCACAAAAATTGATTTTTTTTATTTAAGAAACCCTGTGTGTATTCAATTGCAATCCAGAACAAAATTAAAATTTTATTGTTACTGTTTAAAAATTCAGCTATATATTGTTGTTATCTCTGTTCTCATGAGATGAATGATAGAGTTAGCTGGAGATATGGACTTTCACTTTCCCAGGAAAATTATTCACGAAGAACTTTTACTTTCACAGCGGATTCGAAGTTCATTTTCTACAAGTCTTTGGCGTCGCCTTGGATTAATGAAAGCCGCTCCTAAGATCTGTCCTCCATGGGCGTCGCAGCTGATTTGAATTTGATTCAGAATTTCAAGTACAATTTTCCAAATTCTTCCAGAGTCGGATAGTCGGATCCATCCATACACCTAAATTAAATTCGTGTCCTCTTGGTGTAATGATTGAAAATTATGACAGGTACTGAGGTTGTCATAAATAACAAAACATTCTTCGGATGAAAAAAAGTCTGAATGAAAACAAGTCAAAATGACGAATGTCATTCATTAGACACGTTTAAAAAATAAATAAATCCAAAAAACTGTACAATCTGTCATATAGATCTTTGGTGTTATTCTTCTTTTATAAACATATCCATGGCCAAATTGTCTTGGCTCTGGATGAGTGCAATTGCACACATCCATGCATTATTGTGCCGTATTATGTCAACGTGTACCCAAGAAATGATACAGTTTCCGTTAAGTCAACGTCAGGGAATTGCGAAAACCAAGCAAAACATTTGGCTTCGGCTTTTTGCTATCTTTATCCCGATTTGAACTCCACAGGGAACTGAGCAACTCTTAAGGCCTGGGTCTAGAAAAACCAGCTAGAAAAGCGTTAGCTAGCGTGTCTAGCTCTAGTGACTGTCTAGATCTAGCACTAGCACTTCTAGTGTATCTAGGATTTTAGCTAGTGTTGACTATTTGTGTGTGTGCTCAACCACTTCATTCACCATGAAAGGCGTGTTACTTTACTCATACTTTACTTGACTTCTGGAGGAAAATACCACAAATTCAGTTTAGTCAACTCGATCTTCAGTCAACAAAGGACAATTAATTCCTCATTCTAAACTCATTTCACTGTTTTTCTATTTCATTTATACACTAATCAAGTTTAACACGAGTGAGTGAGTAATTTTAATTTTTACAGCTCTTCAATTCAAATCGTCATTGGATTGGAGGATTTGGAATTCAATTGTCGCGAACACCTTCCAAATATTACACGTGCGTGAAATCACCGTTCCCCTTTCCACTTGGATTTTGTATTAAGCAAAAGAATTTGCCTTCTGTCAGAATTAATTGAGAGTGGATTCATTAGGCGAAAATTAAAATGTCCACAATTTTTGATAATTTTCAATTCGAAGCCTGAGTTCGATGGAATTTTATAAAAGTAGCAGTCAATTAAAAATAAATGATCAAGTTTGCGAGGTTTCATGCACACGACTTTCAGGGTGATCCCGTCGAATGAAGAACTGGCAGAAAAATTGTAAGACGGCTAATGAATGTCAAAAAAAGATCACAAGCGAAAAAATAGCAAAACAAAACCATGCAAATTTTTCAGAAAATGTACAAACGTTTTAAAAATTCCGAACGATTTGCTTACCTTTTTTCCGCTTTGGTTGAGCCTGTTTTCTTCTACACCGGGCAGAAATGGACTTGCTGACCTGAGTAGAAGCCTGCGAAAGGCCGACAGTAGCCATAGCTGACCTTATCAATTGTGACCGGCAAAAAATCCAACGGTTCTTATAATCACGGTTCACTTCTCAGTGACCAGAAACTGTCCACAGTACACAATTTGTCACATTTATTGAATAAAAATCTTAGTCGCTCGATGCACTACACACACATTGTATCCAGTTCCAGTTCCAATAAGGCTTTTCGGTAGAGACCGGGGATGCATACATGGAGTTCACGAACACATAATCAATTATTTAATTAATTATTTTTAATTAAGATTTGATTTGGACTTGTTATGGCATATAAATTTTAATTTGCATTTGCACCACTTATTTTGGTTTACCGTCCTCGTGTATAAAAAATGTCCACGTGTTTAAAAATGATTTTTTTCTGTCCGTGATTTTTGTGTTGGGATTGGGATTTTTGGGAGTAATAAAAAAGAAGAGATATTAAAATGAAAAGAGTGGGTTTTTTGGGTTTAGGAGTAAAAACCGGATCGGGAGCGGGTAGAAAATGTACATCCACGTTGTTGGGACTCGTGTAGAGAACTGGGCTCTTGTGTGTTATTCACTCTTCCTTTGCCACCTTTCCTCCTGGGCCACGGCACTAGCCAACTGCAAGGTGAGTTCCTACTACAGATACGAACACCTCCAACTCAACGCAACGCACTCACTGTCACTTTCATACCTCACATTCCACAGAAAAATACTGATTGAAAATTATATAATCACTAATTAGTAATTAACGTGAATTATAACGACCTGTAATATGGTTGTTGCATATGGACAGATATTTAAAAAAGTGGAATGTCACAAAACAAATCAAAAAGTTTAGACAGACACAGGTGTGAGGTCAGGAGTCACTGATAGTGATAGTGATGGATTGGTGGATTGAATCTTCTGCACAAAATTTCAACAAAACTTCGATTAAATTTCGAAAACTGACTGAATCCGCAACTGGTCCAAGTTTGTTCAACTCAAAACGTAACGTAAACGCAACGCACTCATTGTCACTTTCATACCTCACATTCCAGACCAGAAAAGTACGGATGGATTCTAAAATTATGTAACCACTAATTAGTAATCCTAGGATGAATTTACACGATCTCTAATTATTATCGCACTATGGACGGATATTTAAAAAATTCGAAAGTCACAAAACAAAACAAAACAAAACGTTTAGACATGTATTATGTGTATGGAGTCAATTTTCTTCGCACATTTCAATAAAATTTCAAAAATTTCTGAATCCACAGTTTAGGTTCAGGTTCAACTATGTTCAGCACACAACGTTACGTAACGCAAACGCAACGCACTCACTTTCATAATACCTCAAACTAGAAATAACTCGTCATTCGAGAACACGGAGGGAGGTAAGGTTGTTTTCGGTTGAAACCTGGAAATTAGTAATCAGTAATTGGTTATTAATTCTCTCTCTCATGATCTGTTAATCTGACTAAAGACATTGTCTAAACAGTGTGCTATTGCATTTGTGAACGATTTTTTTAAAAAAATCGAAAGTCCAAAAACGAAAGTGAAAGTTTCGGACAGGTGTGCAGGATTTGAGTTCAATATTTTGTACAAAACAAAATATGTTTCAAAAAAGTCGTAATGTTGATTTCAAATATTAATCGAATCCATAATATAGTCCAATCCTCTTGCCGTATAACTTTGTTCAACTCAACGCTACCGTTCTCACTTTCATACACACAGGGTGTCCCAAATGAATATGAACACTTTCAATAATTCATAGTTTCCAGCTTATAAACCAGATTTCTGAGAAAGTATTTCTTATGTCAAAAGGACTTGTTTTTAGTTTTTACATTTTACGATTAGCGCAGGGTATTCTTGGTATAACGATATTTCTTAATTTTGCACTCCCCGAGCCTAACAACGTTATTAGCATAGGACCTAAGAGTGTGGAATCTGGCTCCTTTCATATATTTGATACTCTTAGCACAGCGCACAGGACAATTCGAGGGTTTGAAGAAACATTCGGCTTTGAAACTCTGTTCGGAAATTGGAAATAACTTTTTAAACTTTAAAAATTAAGCATGAAATGCTCTAAATTAGTTTTTGGAATTTTGAAAAAAAAATTGAATCCGGTTTCAAACCTTCGAAATGCGGTATGCTAATAACGTTGTAAGGCTCGAGGAGGCTAAATTATGAAAGGCCATTATATCGAGAATACCCTTCCCCGAAAGTAAAATATAAAAATGGTAAAAAAACAAGTCCTTTCGAAATTTCATTAAAAATATTTTTTTCCAGAATCTGGTTTAAACGTTGGAAACTATGAGTTTTTGAAAGTGTTCATATTCATTTGGGACACCCTGTACATCAAACTACTCACTCTTCATTCCAGACCAGAACACTATTGAGTACTGAAACTGATATTACCAGTTCGACTCTGAAAATGATGTAACAACTCTGACTGAAATAACTCAACTCGTATTTCGGCCCTGATGATTTTGTCTGAAAAGTGTGCATTTGCTCTGTTCTGAACTAATATTTTTACGAAAACCTTCGAAAACGAAATCACAACACAATCATGGCCAATATCAATTCAGCGTATATTTTCTGAAGGAGGATGGGTTGCTTCCTGTTTGACCGAGTGGTTGGTGCTACTAGCAGTAGGAAATAAACAAGTAAAAAAAGAAACTCTTTAAAACAACCACATGCAGTCAGTGCAAATCCGAGGAATTGAATCCAAGGACAGCAATTAACGTCAAGGTCCAATCCAAACCATTATGCTACAACTTACGCTCTAATGATTTTGCGTGGTACAGGTGTTCAGCAGTGGAATTCAATTTTTTGCTCATCAGAAAACTAAAATTAAAGGGTTTACTCAATCCACAATCCGGATGTCCGACTCTGTTTAAGTCACCTCAAAAAATTAACGCTCTTTCGTACCTCGAACCGTTTATTTACGCAGAACATAGGGAATACCGCTACCAGTTGGACGCTGAAATCCAATCGCTAATCGATTAATCAGTGCAATTTAGTAACATTTCTTTGGTCTATTTATTGCGACTGAAATTATTGCCGAAACATTGCGGTCTTGGATTGGACGATATCTTAGTAAAGCTTCAAAAATTTGAACAATACGAGGGTTAAAGATTTTAAGTATTTCCTGCGGTGTTCAGGAGTCCCTAATTACATTAGCCTAAACAAAATTTCAAGAAAAGCATACTGACAAACATTTTACTGAGTTCGTGGTCCAACTTTTCTCAACTCAAAGCAACAAGCAACCCACGTACTGCCGTTCCTAAAATTATTCACTCTTAATTACAGAACGGCTGAGATTGTAATTAAAAGTTATACTTTAATTCCAATTAGCCGCAAGGTATGGTCGAACATCGCCGCTTATTTTTCGTGGAGATAGTAGTGGGACTTAGTTTTGAAAACAACCACCATGCCAGCCCAGATGGAATCCAACCCTCGACAGCGAAATGAAATAAGGTTCCGTTTGTACGATGCTACGACGGACAGATTAATTTCCTCGAAAGTCTGGTACGTTGTGCCGCATGTGCCAGCGCAGGGCATTTTTACAGACACCTGAAAATCATTATTGAAATCGTGAAGAAGTTCTGAATACATATGATACGCCTCGTTCAAATAAGGAAGTCAAACCCGAGATTTAACATGCAAGGTTTTAAAAAATGAAGGTCTGAACAACTGTTCAGACCTTCATTTTCGTAATCTCCTAAGGAATACGAAACATGAAGTACTCACTTTTCGTACCTCAAACTAATATAATTTTTCATTCCAGTAGCTATATCGAATTCGAATCGAGTATCTCATGCTAGTTGTTCAGTGTCCCGTTGGATAAAATTAAAACGACCGTCTCAATGTAATTTTTGATATTTCCCAAGTCAAAGTCGTTGTATTCTGACGAACAAACACATCAATTAAATTGACAATCGATAGCTGTTCAATGATAATCGTGTATTCTTCGAAGAGAATGTGTTAGCTTCCGTTTGACTCAATCGAGTATAGTAGGAAGAAAGAACTGCAGGGATGAGAATGAGACACGCATTTTAAGCCACCATTATAGACATGTCGTATTCTCTGACGAAACATTTTTGCGTTGAGAAACTTGAAGACTGGTTACATTTCTAATTTGTCTTTATGAACTATTATGAGCGTTAAACCAGGTAAATATCCCTTATGAAAATTAAAATGCTGACGGGTGGGTCGATTTATTTTTAATTTAAATTTAATAATTTGTTCGTTCATAAAATAAATACCAGAGAATTCGAATTCCCGCACGTGCGAGAAACGGAATACTGTCTTTAGCAGACATCTGTCATTTTCCAACATCTCATACCGTTCTAGCCGGCCAAGTTCTCAACCTCTCCAGTCTCCACCGATCTTATCAAAACATCCGGAGAACGAAATGTAGAATTTTTACTTTTTCTTTGTGTTGTCAATATTCGAGGACATGACAATAAATAGGGCAGATTTAAATACATGATTGAAGAAACGATAACACGAGTAAATTGCCGGTTATGGGTGTTAGATTGATTTTTGATCTTGTTAAAAAATATTATTTTCTACCTATTATATAATATCTAAAATTTGGATAGGTCTTGCTGGTTGCAATTTTGGATGGAAAGTGATGTCGAAAAATATCGAGCTACTCGAGCGAACGTTGGGTAGTGTTAAACGATCGTTGGTTGAGAATTCACCGATCTATTGAATCTAGTTTTGTTATTTGTATTATTTAATCATTTCCTTGTGAGATTCGCTGCCGGCAATTTCGGTTGAAGTGATGATTGGTGAAGACAACGTCGTAGCTACCTTCATAAAATGAACGACACCCCGGGCGGTCAAACGAGGTGTCACTCACGTCAGGTACAAACAGGTGTGTCCTTTTGCTTCCTGTCCTAAGGTGTTCATTTACTTACGTACTACCACTTTCCATTACTTCAACCAATTTTGATTGGTCTAACTTTAATTGGCTACCACTTTTTATTTAAATTTTTACTTTCATCGAATTGATTGACTCATGCTGTGGAGATAATTTCTACGTTAAATCGTCTGATGTTCGTTGAGCACATTATTCGCGTGGTCTTGTATACCTAAGTCTGATATACAGAGTGTCCACAAAAAAGCGCACCGTTGTTTGATGATATTTTGGCTTAGCTACGAAAATTTACATTGCAAGCAATGCGAGATTAAACCGCCCGACAACGAAAAATAGCCAAACAACTGTGCGCTTTTTCGTGGACACCCTGTATATGTCTGGTATATGTGTTTATATAATACGAATGTTTTCTTGATTGTTAGATTATCATATCCGTTCGGATGTGCATTCACACATCCGTCGCTGATTCCTGCGTGTTTAACATTCCAGGCCGTGGCGCATCTGAACACTTGAAGCACATGGAGGAACTACAAATTTACATTAGAATTATAAAATTGATCAGTTCAAAAACAATGACGCTACTGCTACTAATCCTGGTTTCCTAAAATTAAAAGGCAGGTCTGATTAATTTTCTAGTGCTAATGAGAACGCCATTCAGATATTTTTAATTACATGATATACATATTTTTATCTATATAGATGAAGGTTGGACCAATAGTTAATTTAATAGCGGTTTGTATATTCTGGAATTTAGAATTTGGCAAGGCCGATCACCTCGACTACTCGACGTTTAGATACTCATGGCCTGCTCAGTAACATTATTTTTTGACAAATAAAATACATTCATTCTTCGGTATTCAAGCAGTTGAATCCACTGAAGAGTGTATTCGTAAGGTATCGAACCATGCATAACGAATTTAATATAGGATTTGATTTTGTGTCCATAAAATTGCTAACTTTTGGGCACGTACTTCCTGTTTTGCTTGAAATGAATGCTATTTTCTCCATTTCCATAGGTTGGTCTATGCGGTGCCAAAAGCATTAAGTCAGATCGGACTTTGGGCACCGAATATTAAGCTTGGTGATATGGAGAGATCTTGAAATAATTTCCGATATCTGACAAGTATTTATCTTGTTTGGCATTTTGGCACTCGCATATTCGAATCCCAAAATGTCAAATAAATTGAGACTGTAGACTTGTTCAGTCCACAGGTGTTAGAACTCGACCGTTGCGTACCATCTAGTGATTATATTATGTACTAACGGAACTGTATTTCTGCCGCGTGTTGGGTTGTGTGTATACGTTGAGAATAGCGTGTGTATTCCTACTCTAGTTTTTTCGAGAAGTTTCAACCGCGTCCTTTTCAGGGACACTCCTATCTAGAAGCTGCAGCAAGGTAGACGTGAGCAATTTTAGTTTGTATCGTTCTTTGTTGAAAATTCGGTTGTCTTTTTGAGAATAAAGAGTCAGAGGTGTGAATAATTGGACACAGTGCTTTGTCGTTTATTGATCAGTACTTTTGTCAGTTTTAGTGAAGATCAGAGTTTTGGAATAACTCGAGTTGCCAGTTTACGGACCGACCTTTATCATTTTCGAACCAGTCAGTAACTAGAGCATCGGATTAAATTCTGAGTTTAGTATTTTGGGTATTCAGCCGAGAGTAGAAATATTCTGCGGTTTTTAACAACAGGAGTCATCGAATGGAATATTAAAGTAGACTTTTGACACTCGTTCGTCAAATTCCAGATGGACTGTTTTGGTACCTACTGTCATAAGCAACGTATCGACGCAGCCAACATTTTCAACCTATCGCGAAGTGGCATTGAGATCCACCTCGCAAATTAAACAAAGAAATACATTTAATTTAAAGAATGAAATGTGCCGCCACACATATCAAAATGGATAGGAAACACGGGAATTCGTCACGGAGCACTATGGAATCCTCATTGACACTTGGCTTGAGCTTGCATATCCCTTAGTATTCACAATTACAGCAAGAATTATTTTGTTCAAGATGACCATTACCCAACCTTGCTTAAGAATATCGCTAAAACATTCAACATGCAATTACTCGAAAGTGGTGACCTTTTATTTGAATTCACGCTTTTTCGACTTGAATCTCAGACTCTTTCTGGAGATGCCTAGCCGCTTTCCCAAAAAATACTCCACGACAATTTTAGTGCGGCTAGTCTGGGGTCAGACAAGTTTTTGTACTGTACTAAACTAAACTAAATAGTTCTGCGAATATCTCTGAAGTCTTTTCGAGGTCGCGTTCTACCAAAATAAACGTTCAAAACAAAAGTCGCCGCAGAATTGCTTGGTCAAGTTGGTGAAATATAAAATCGCACAATTACATAAATATGCTGAAGAATCATTATTGCCATGATCTTTGGTATGCGGAATATAAATTCATGACTAAAAACCAAAATGTCGAGGCCGTCAGCGATCTAGAAATATAAAAAAAATGTTTTTCTAATTCAATGTTGAATTCTAATTGACTAGTTAGTTGATTTTTTTTATTACGGTCAAGAATTTAAGTTTTCACCGCTGTTAACATTGGGAGAAAAAATTGTCTGTACTTTTTTTTCAATGAGAGTTTCGAAACTTAAAGGCTATCGATCATAACTTTTTAAACGAAACATCCTAAAGATATTTCCCGGATGCAAACCTCGGAAAAATTCAAAGGGTGCTATTTAAACCAGCTTCTATTTTAATACAAAACGCTTCCGAATTAATACATTCCGCTTCTTATTTAATAAT
>JAQFYE010000685.1:0-31183 GCA_034694305.1 Protaphorura glebata | reverse complement strand
GAATTGACGACACTCACTGAAGAATCAAACGCATTTTACGATTATATTGTGTGAGCAATGGAGTTGACGACTTAAATAAATACGTATCTAATCCAATCCAATCTATTTCCAAAACTCCAAATTATGAAACAGCTGTTTAAAACTGAGGCGGTTATTATTAAGTTCCGGAAATCCGTCTGTATTTAATAAGATGAGAGAGGAAATCCTGATCAACTGAGTCGAACAAAAAAGATTTCAACAAATTTAAATAAAAAAAGAACACCTACCTAGTGAATGATTGGACTTATTTACAAACAGAAAGTGTGTTCTAACTTAAATAGGGGAAAAGGGACTCGAACCCAAATGAAAGATATGAGTGACGCAATGGAGTAACTAAAATCGGTACAGACTCACACCGACACTCCTAAAGAATAAAATTGAAATAAGTTAGAAGTTAAGGAAGGTGCTAACCACCTGGCGTTCTTTACATCCAACATCTGTGTCGACTCTTGAACAAATTCGGTGACGACGCATATCTTGATAAAAATTGTACATAAGTAAGTCTTTTCCTTATAGGATTCCTCCAGCTGGACACTTCTTTCGTTTTCATTTTCAAAGACAAAATTCTTTCCCTATCCCCTGAACACGTCATGGAAGTTTAGGTCAGTTATGCTGACATGAGGCAATCCCAGGTAGAAAATCAGAATGTAAACATTTACTTATTGTGTAAGACATCACCCAGCAGCTGGGACTAGGGAATATCATAGATCACGAGTTCGTTACGTTAAGGCCCTTTCCTCACTCTTCAATAATCAAATCCAAATGAACCAAAGTCTTCTCGGAGAATAGAAATTGAATGAAAAGACTTTTCAATAATCTTCGATATTTCCTTTTACTTTTACAAAATCTTATTTTCTATTCCACGGTAACCAGCTGCTGCTTCGCGTCTACGACTCCAATTTTCTTCGTCAACTCAAATTTTGTCATCCCACACAAAACCACTTATTCCCATTTTCAACAATTGTTCGTTCATCTTATTCTGTCAAGTTGTCCGTGGCACGTGCTACTCTACTCCTTTCCTTCAACCCTTACCATGAATTATCTTACCCATTTTAAAATGAATAAACCGTTTCACACTTCACAGCCAGCAAATGACTTTTGAAATTCCAACCCCTTAGATTAATTTTTTCACATAATTACAAACATGATCTGATTCCTAATTCAAATACTCAGATCTCATTAATATCAAGACGACATGAGAGAGTAGCGTCTGTTTACATGCAAACAAATCTAATTCATAATTCCATAAATTAAACTTGGCGATTCCTTTTCACATCCAGATCTGTGGTTGAATCGAGTCACGTTCCAAAAACCAATTTTTGGATTCCTCTAGGGACCGGCCCCCTTCCTTTCTCGCCAGGTCTCCTCAACCCCGCCAAAATCTCTATCAGGGCCGTTTCCTTGATTTTTCCAAACTTAATAAGGATCAAGTGAAAGTTCTATAACTTTCTCCAATGTATATTTCTCTGAAGAGTAACAATTCATGCTCCACTTCGCCTCAAAAGTAGAACAGTTCTACCCCGCCTTATTGACCAACTAAACATTTTCCCTGTCTACATCCAGACTACCCGATTTAAACCACCTCAATTAATTAACCTCCCTTCTAATTGAATTATACAGATATCTCTGGCGGAATCCTCTGATCAGGTCCGGCTCAAGAACAATTGGAACAATCTTTCTAGTTCTGACCAAATCCAATCCAGTAATCCCATGCCAGGTAAGGAAAAACGCCGGCGTTAAGTCAAAGTTTAATTTAATTCTTGCCACCCCAAAGGCTTGGCTTTAACTAGTCCCATCCCATCTCTAAATTAATAATCAACTCAGGAATACGTCTACTACAGCCACCACTCTCAGTCCCACTCCCAGTCCAAGTCCTACTGTAGTATCTTGAAAGCACAAGGATGGATATCATTAGAAATGTGTATCCTGGACTAGACAGATATTTATTCCGCATCTTTTCTCTCCTGAGTTTGAAGACTAGAATAAAATGATAAGAGCCTCAACAGCATAGTTTAGCCAAAAAGCTAGCTACTGACTTTTGGCGAGAAGAGTCGACGACTCCTAGGACTTGTTAGTCTTGAGGATACCATCCGCCATGTACACTGTGCACTACTCCCGTCCTCTCAACCTCATCGTGGCCGTCGTCGTGAGCCGAGAGAGGACATATGTTTTTTGAACCAAGGGCAGTTCAAGGGCGAGATAGAAGCGTCTATCGATCTGGTGGTCTCGTATTCTCCAAAAACCAGTCAGACCAGGCCACAGCGTTCTAGCGTTCTTTTCCTCCTCAACACCAGCGTCTCGTCCACCATCCCATCATTTCCCATCCCGCCTCATTTTATCCTCAACTCTTAAGACCATTTCCCAATCCCCATTCTGAAACCCCTTTCCCAAAGCCCCACCCCAAAACCACCCCGCCGCTTCACAATCGAATACAATGAAGAACATTGCGAAAAATCTGTTCAGCAAGGTGTGGGAGTCTGAGGGAGAATGACGGCGGGAGTAGACGCGCAGGCTGATCATGATCATCCAGTACTAGTCTTCACACACAGGGTACCACTTGTCCACTCTCACTTTCCTTTCCGTACATATCCTCCACAAAGACGAAATATTTGCAAAATGAGTAATACTCAACTTGGGTTCGGAGAAAGATCTCAGAAAGAACAAAACAAAAACCCAAAGAGAGCGAATGCAATGATTCTAATGAGAACAACTAACCCTTCTTACACACGGATGTCAACAATTGTAAATTCGGCGAAACAGGAGGCGGGTGGCAATAGATTTATGGGACTCTAACCATGCCGAATGCACCTCAACTTTCAGTTTCCTTTCCATCCTCAGCTATTTGGATGTTGACTCAACGCTTTCCTCTATGAAACCCACGAGGATTCCCTCCCAGACACATTCGTCTTTCCAAATCCTTATGAATCTCCGACTGCTGCTATGCTGGCTGGCTCTTCTATATCCTCGATCGATCATCACCTGATCTCACCACCAATGAACACACAACTACATGCCAAACACCCTACTTCTCTTTTCTAGTTATCCCGCCAATTTTATAACATACGAATCCTTCTAAATCAAATCATGTAGGTTTAATGTTGTACAGCTCTGATTAATTAGTGAACAATTCGTTTCAGGACGACTTAGCTGATGGTGTTAGTACTTTCAGTTCTTGACATTTGAACATAACTGAGTGTTTCGTTCATGTCATTTACTTAAGAACTTTCACTACATTTCACTTTCACTTAAAGTGTTTTGATGTAAACTAAGCCGTAAATCCCGATTCAATCTCAACATTTGCAGCAAAATATGTCTCAAACACACACATTCCTCGAACTGTGTTTGCAAGGCATCCAGTTCCACCACCATTTAGCATTTCAGGAAATTAAAAACAATGTAGTCAAAATTCAGATCAGGTTGCCGATCTTGTTTATTACACGCATCTAAAACACGCTCACATCTTTCCTTTCTCTTCTGCCGAGGTAACAGATACCTTCAGTTAGACCTCACAAACATTTCCAAATTAAGCCTTTTACCACTAAACTCTGAGTTGGGAAAGTAGGTTACTCGTGAAATCAAAAATCCACTCCAAAATTAGGTTTATTGAGTAGACGTGATAGTAGGTTTCCGTTTCAATTAATTATACCTTAGTTCAACATGTTTATTTTCAGATTTGCATATGTATTACACGGCTGATTCGAGAGAAAAACCCACTCCTCGACTATATAGCGATGACTAACCCAACACCTGCACCTCTATCCACTGGATTAATAAAGAAAATCATAAATCAATAACATCAAGTGCAATGACTCAAGTCATTCCTTTCTCCAAGTGGACACTATTTAGTTTACTTCAAAGCCCCAGTTTTAGACTCAACTCTTACATCTAAAATAACAACTTCCACTATAATTAGAGGGCTAAGTTCGAGGCCGAGAAGGAGAACTACTACTCTTTCGTGCTTTCGTGGATACTCGATTGTCGATTCCGGCCTCGCACGCACACACTATCACAAACTCCAGGAACAGGTGTTTACTCAAAAAATATCCAAAAGAGTTGTACGTTCCTTCCAGTGACCACGCGCTAAACACCTGTCTGCCCACCACACGGACTTTACAATCTTACGTCCATCCATCTGTCCAATTTTACCAACCGACCGAGATCGGGTCAAGTTTAAAATTTATCAAGCCTTCGAGCCAGGTCTACCTGATACATCGACACCGGCTCTTGTGCACACCTTTCTACCTGCATAAATAAAGATAATGACTTGGGTCAGCCGCTTTGGAAGTATTTTTTTTAGCATTACTAGTATACATTACTGACACTATTACTGCAAAACAGAGCAGGTGGAGACCGAAAGTTAGTAAGGGAAAAGGATACAACAATTTCCCTCTCTTTATTTTATATATAAAAAAACTAAAACAATCAACAAAGAGTTAGGCATAGTACGATCATCTGCGTTTTGTTATTCCCAAATCTCACCTGTTCTAAGGCGGGTAAAAAAGTGCCAGTAAAAAATGAAAATACTAAGGAATATAAAAACAAGCGGTGACAGAAGGGAAAGGAATCATCCGATGCATCGTACATTTTACTACTCCTTTACACATGAATGCCATGCCATGCCGCAAGCTTAATTCCATTTAGCTTCCTTACTACAAGCTGTGGTACGAGTTTACCAATGAACTGGACGCGATGCTGGCAAAATAATTGTAGCGTTTTGGGGCCTCATCTCATATAAATAATAACTGTACACGAACATAAAAAAACCAACTACCTACACGTCGATCTTTATTTTTACACTCTCCATAGCCAGCCGGCAGCACGGGTACAGGAAGATCTAAACTATAGAAAATAGTTCTCGTGGCCAGAGTCAAATCGCTTTACTCAATGCGTTTTCCCCTTCACCCCTTCTTGTCTTTCAATTGAATTAAGACAAAGGCTCGGCCATTCCAACAAAATGAAGCCCATATTTCCTACATCTTTTCATCCCAAGAAACTGTCAATTGAGGAAAAGGTACTTCGAGGAGAAAAGTTTTTCTCAGTTGACCGTTTGCTTAGGTATTTAACCAGTCAGTTCAATCCTCACCGGAGCCTTTCTGAATTATCAAAGAAAAAAACAATCTTCAGAAAATTCTCGTCTAGAATGTCACTTTCTTCAGTAAATGTGAGAGTTACCGCCTAGTGTGAGCAACAAGTGTGTAGGTAATACCTCAGTGGCTGCGTACTTTCACTTTTCCAGTGAAAGCGGGGGAAAAGGATTTCTCCGAATTCCGAAGACTTTTTTGTCTCTTAAACATAAGGAGGTTAAAAATTTCAATTCCAAATCTGAACTACCAATATCAAATCAACCAACAACAAAGTCATACATAGCTACGAAATGCGTTGCATTCCTTTCAGGAAGTACATTGCATCATCGACACCGTCTTGTCTTATTCTAATTCGATAGACTGCCGAACAGTTTAACTCATAAGTCAATCATCCATTCTTAACAAGCAACCTTAAGAGAACAGGTAGAGATTCCTCGTAGTTTGAGACTTCGGTCTCTCCATCCTAACAAACTGTTGAGGCAGAACAAGACATTCAAGTCGATATGTTCGTCGAATTTATACTTACTCAGTCAATTTCACCAAGAAGTCAGTCGGCTATACAAATCTTCGTCGTCAGTCCTCAAAAGTCAAAATTCCTAGAATGTTGAGCATGTGTCCCTGCCCACATCTACCTTTCCTTTACCTGGTAGCCGACAAGCATAATAAAAACGACCAAATCAGACTTTATAAGAACAACTGAACAACTAACTCCAACTCAGCCAACTCAGCCAGTCAGCCAGCGTCCACGTCACACATTCCTCAACTCATCTCTTCTTTTTTCTTCTCCATCCTCTGACCGTACTACCAATATCTACCATACTAGGCACAATTCCTTGACTTAGCTTGTCCGAAATGATCTTTCCTACCTCATCTTCTTTCCTTTGGTCCACTCCACTTCTTCTATCCCTTCCCTCTCAAAAGAACGCTAGGACAACAACACAAAAAATGCATTCAATAAGAAGAAGCTCCTAGTTTAAAGCCAATTCAGTCAGTGCACTTACTACAGTGTAGTCAGCCAGTCAGTTTGCTCATAATCAAAAATTTAACCTGTCCCTTCCATTCTATGAATTCTACAGTGTAGCCCAATAAAAGTATTACCAATTTGAAAATTTAGAAGAATTCGAGAACCTAAAGAATTACACTAGATCAAAAACAATATTGGAAAATAATTCTTCAAATTAGTGATACAAACAAAAATCAGGATTGGGGAATATATGCTATAGCTCGGAATAAAGAGGGAAGATGAGAGCAGGAATAATTAGATTGAGTGCCGATTTTTTACTCCTAACGTTTTGTTGGGCCACCCTGTATAACCATACTTTTGAAGCACACAGGGTAAGGAGGTAAACCAACTTACCTATCTACACGTTTTACCTTACTAACAAAAGCATACCAGCCAAGCCAGAGTTGGATGGAATGAAGGCTGCAGAAAAAAATTGAATTGAATGCCCGTACTTCGCATATCTCATCTCTATCTCTCTTACCTGGATTCAACATTCAAAAACTGCTATAACCCCTTCCTTCCCAGCCATACATACAACGATACAACTATTTCTACTACATTCTCTTTCAACTCTTTGACTGTTTGTTGTCTGGTTTTTTTCAAGTGAAGCCAAACCAGGTATGTATGCATACCATGTCATGAGATGGGATGGGTATACACGTAAGAAGATAAGGTATGCCAGGGGTGAACGAAATGTAGATATGCTCGTAAAAAGCCAAGGACACCGGTTATAGACTCACGAGGGGAACGTCAGGTCGGGTAATTCTAGAAAAATCTAATATCCATACCACTATGCGATTTGATTGGATGAAATTTGGAACTCGGAATGATGTCTCTCAACCCACTTCTCCAGTTAAGGTCAGCAAAGTTGACCTTTTCGTTGAATTCTGGAAGTGTTCATGTATTGGGCAGTCACGTCTGCCGTCTCCGTCCGCGCCTTCAAAGCGGGGGAAAGAGCTCGAGCAAGTGGGGAGACCAAAAGTGAGACGAGACAGAGGACAGTTATTCCCTAAATACATGCATAAACACTTCCAGAATTCAATGCAAAGGTCAACTTTGCTCGCTTTAAGTGGGTTGCAAGACATACTATTCCAGATTTCAAATTGCGTCAGGGTTCAGTGGTATAAATTTCAAATGTTTCTAAAATTACCCGCCCTGACGTCCCCTCGTCAGTGAGGTGTTTGTATAAAAAATCACTCCCTATCTTCTTTCTCTCATAGAAATATTAAATGATAAAAAAAATCAACGTTTCTAAATGTCCAAATTATTACTACTACCATGTACTACTACTACTTCGAACGACACAAGGCAACTAACTTGCCTCAAGCAAAGTTGCCGGCAGCTTGGTCTGTCTACTACAACCTACTGCAACTACTAACAACACAACAAACATACCAAATACCAAGTGAATACTCAATTTTTTATTACACCGGTCAATTCAACTCATCCCAGATTTCTACCATTTTATCGTTTGCCATTCATTTACACAGCAGACAGTCACAGAAGTAGGAGAACTGGTTATCGTCCTAGCAAAACATAAAAAGCAACTCACTACAAACTTTATTATTTGCTATGGAGGAATAATAAAAAAAATTATAATTGGAAAATTATTATTATTTTCAGCTGTTCTCAGAGTAGTAGAGTCAAGTCCCAAAAAAAGAGTCTCGCACACTCGTACGCATAAATCCAAGTGTCAGACAATACAGAGAGACAAAGCATGTCATGTTGGATGCAATTATATATTTGCTTTCTTTGTAAGGAATCCTAAGAAATAAACGCAGCAATGACGATTTCATTCCAATTCCAAATGAAGGTAAAAGAAGCGTGGGTTTTCGTTGTCTGGGATGTCTGACCTGATCTTGGACATATTGGGCTAAACCATACATAGATACATACACCAACACATCTTTCCTTATTACTTTACATAAGAATATTAGTACAAATCGTATATCCACGCACAAACAGAAAGAAAACACAAACACACACACGTGTGGTCCAATTCTTTTGTCCTGACCGCAATTTGTGTCTAAATGAACATTAAATAATTTCGCAATAATATTTACTTCACTCAAATATATGTAATAATATTGTGACCTTTTGGAGGGAAGGGCTTCTGTTGGAAGTCACGTCCACGTTGGGTATCTTAGACGATATAAGATATAGAGATAACAAAGAGGAAACCAATAAATATTGCAAGGATTTTGTTTCCCTTCCCTTTATGTTAGTCTTAAGCCGCTCACAATTTAGTCGGGGAAAAATATGACTCACACAATGTGACCTCAAATTATCTTACTCTCAATTTTTCTCCCTACTACATAAACTGTTATGATCCATGAAATCCTAAATAGTCTGACTTTGTAATCAAATCAATATAATTGCTGGTTCCTGACGTGAACACTAGCAAGCTAGATAAGCACCACAATAAGACCTTATTTTTTGTCTTTATATGTATTTGTAAACGAGTCGAGACCCTGAGAACTTGTGAGAGAAGAAAATGAAATGAAAAGTCAAATGTCAAAGACAATTGTTGTTGAAGTTTCAGTTTTTTGTGTATTTAACAACTCTTGTCTCGGATTACATCACTCATCTAAAATATTTCTTTAAGGAGAGTCATTTACATATTTTTAACATGACTTGGACCATTTTCTCAAGAACTGTATTTCAGTTACAGTGTACATCTCTTACTCTACTTCTCTCTTTCCTTCATCCTTCATTTCAAGACTAAACTGTACTTGTTAGGAAAAGGAAACCATGACTTTATGGATGACCCAGCACAAAGTTGACAAAGGTCAGCTATTTAGAATCAGTGGAGAAAATGGAGAAAAAAACTTAATGAACAAATCTTTATCCCCTCCTCTTCTACGGTCTAGAAAATCTCAGACATAAAAAATCCCAAAGACAACATAAATCTGGCGACAACTTAAAACTTGAATCATGTTGCACTTTATTATTTGTAGCCTTATGAAAAGATTACGAGGTTACAACTGTTCCCTTGTGCTAAACACTCTCGTTAGTTATTACCACAGATGACGACGACAATATGTCATGAGAAAAGTAGATTTAGGTACAAAGAACTGATACAGATAATTTTTATATTTGCACAATTACATGATTCTATGTTCTCCACATAACGTCTCGTCCAAACCATATAAATCAGTTCCTCAATGAGTCTACCATAAAATAGCCGCCTAGGAGTAATGATGTTATCGAAGAAAACTACCTGAACTTTGGTGCCTCTACAGTTTGTTAATATGCGCTGCTCCCTCATGTTTACTTTAGGAGAAAACTACCTAATAAGTATCTACTACTTAGTAGTATTAAAATTATTAAGTACGCTAACGTTATTACGTACGAGCAATAGTACCTCTGCTAATCCATTTATACCAGGGAAGAAATATTCTTATCGATTACAGACAGAGTTACAAGAGTCACTCGAGGCTCCTGTGACTGTCCTGAATTGGTTGACGACTTCATCTCCCGATAAAACTCAGAATCAAGTGCCTTAGCTATTCCACTATCTTCCAACACTCTTTTTTTCATGTCAATACTATTTTTTTGTCTACATAATATACATCCCACCAGTGTCTACTTTGCAATTCAAATGCCATTGCACTGAATCTCCAAGGGTAATAAATTCAAAGAATATTTAGTTTAATTTTGTGAGTGATGGATGGTCATTTTTATTATGCACTTTTAGCTCTATTATTTGTATTAGAACTTCTAAAAACGAAATAACAAAACGGCGACTTCAGATGATTATTCTTATCCAGTACTAAAACTAATGTACTGATCCTATTCTATGACCTCTCGACAACTATGGTAAAAACGCTGGGGTCAATAAGACATTTGATGGTGTACATGTTTTCATATTTTGATATTTTTTAACAAATTAGTCTGCCCTCAAATGAGTCATGTTTGGTCTGACTGTCGTACAGATCAAAAACATCCTCCTATGTCGATTGCCGGGCTGGTCTGATAATGAAGTGTCCCATGATGAACAAGAATGAAGCTGACGCTCTCAATCAAATCATTAGCGAAACGACGAGAGCTGGCTACAAATTCCCAGTAATAAGTTGGTTCGACGGATTGTCTGAACCACCAACAGCTGCTCCCACGCAACAACACAGCCCGGAATAAAAGGTTCAAAAAATTATTGTATCGTAAGTAACATCTGTCCTGCTGTCCTCATAAGTTCCAATCCAATCTTCTTTTGTTTTGCTTCATTTAATACCAACCACCAACCATCTCATCTTTAAGCTTAAATGAACAAACAATAGGGCTCAAACTACATATTAAATGTTATAACTTACACATTATTTTCAGAAGAGTAACAGAAGCAAAGTTTGTAATTCCTTTCATTGTATCACAAGTTAGTAACTTGTCTCGTCCTTGTCGGCGTCATGTCAGTTGGTGACATCAAATTACGCAACGACCCAACTAAACTACCAGACGTTTCCGGCTTCTTTTACTAGTCCCCTTCAATTGAAGGGTGAGAAGTATTTTTATTTGTTAAGGCCAGGCAAAGCCAAATATTAACAAAACACCAACAGAAATGAACATAAGATTTACAGTTGTCTTGTCATGAACTGGTCCCACTCTAATGTGCATTTCCATAATTTCATCATATACTTGTTCCCAAGCTCCTCATGTTCCAATTTCCAGTTCCAGCAATGATATAAAACTCTCTTATATGCACTTTAGATCTCATTTTTCTCAAGAAGTGACGAGTCAAGATAGAATGACTCATACGATCGCAAACTTTTTTAATCAGATTGGATTTTTCAATAAATCATCTCCAGTGCCATTGTCTGATAACTCATACTCTAACTTCTCAAGTTCCTACTAGACGATGACGATTAGCTCTCATATGTAATCCTCGAACGTAAACTGAATCAGTTTAAATGAGGTTTTATAATGTTTTCACAAAACGAAAATAATTTGGTCAGATTTCCTTCTCCAACCACTGAATATTAAAAATTAGTTGCCAATCAAACTATCCTCGACTAATATTTTGAAGAAAAAAACAACGGAAAGGAATCTCCAGGTACCATCTACTCACCTAATAATATACATATACGTAATACGTACCCAATGTCCACTCCAATTCCAAGGCAAGATAATGATTCAGGGGTACCTGAAATGTGATGTACTCAAACCGTAGAAGTTCAACCGCGTCCGCTACTTCTCCCTTCCACATCTTTGAAAAACCTTTAAAATCGAGGTCAACTATACATTTCCGTTTTCTTAAGACGATATGGACCCCGACCACATAGGATTGAATTTATTCCTTGACGACTAGACGTTATAAAAGTAGCTTCAGTTTTACTCCAGATGTTTTCTTCCCTCACTCACGAAAACCACGACCCTTCTTCCACATTTTTTTTCTCCCCTTCTTTTTTTCTTTTACCCTAGTGTAACGCATCAGAACCCAATACAATCCTCAGTCTCCTGTCCTATGACCTCATCATTTTATCCTTTCCACGACTATAAAATGTACGTAGTAAATAGTCCGAACGTAAAACCTTTAGAGAATTCAGAAGAGGGAAGAAAACCTTCAGATTCTTCCAAGTCAATAGAAGAACCCCTTCCATTCTTCAAAGCCCCAGACCCGTAAGATTTCCCAAGCTCCCGCCAAAATGAATGAATGAATCAAGGATCCATTTTCTTTCCCTCAACCTAGAACCGAACACCCGGGTTGTAAAAAAATCTTACAACAGTATTTGAACTCCCACCATAATGAGTCGTGGGCGAGAAATCTACTACTCCTTACATCCCGAAATCTCTCAAATTCTTCCATTTAAATGTTCAACCTTGCATACTGAACTTCATCCTTGAGAAAATACTAATGGCGGTATATGGAATAAAACACCCGCATCACTTTCTCACTCCCTTTCCAAATTCAACGTCAAGAACTGACACCAGATTTTATAACTACATGGGTAATTGCTTTTATTAGGTCAGAAACTTCAGGTTCCTGTTACGTCGAAAAGGGAGTCTCGAAAGCAACAGCAATAAGAGTACATTTTAGGGCACGAAACCCACATTCAACCAGAATAACTTTCGCCTCACAAGTCCACAACTCTTCTTTCTCATCTTCGATAAAACTGACGCATCTGAAAAGCAACCTCTCACTCACATGACCTGAATGATTGAATTCTGACTCATCTCATCACATATAATATCTTAGGAAAGTTAAATAATTAAATGACAAAGAAATGAGAGTCGAAAGTAATATCAGATGATTGGTTACATTCCAAATGATCTACAAACTATGTTTGAATCATGAAGCAAAAAATGTTTACGCAGAGAAAGTTTGCCTTGAAATGACTGTGTGGAACGTGTATGTGAAGAAAATAAAACTGTTATAATAAGATTAACTAAGCCATTTGTTTTAACCACAATTTTCCGTTTCCTGTAACACAATTCCGTCCTAGGTTAGTCCGGTCCTCAGTTCAGATGAAATGGATATACAATTGCAGTTGAGGATTAAGAAAACGTTGCAAGCGAAGAAGAGGATGGACAAAATAGACTGGAAGTAGTACTGAAATGACTGTGCTGACACGCTGACAGAGAAAGATGGAATGTCTTATCTATAGTCGCTTATATGTAAACTGAAATATTAAACCCTTTCAATGAAGTAGAACGCTCATAACTCTCGGAACCGGGAGTTATTGAAATGTATCTTGTCTAACTCGTTCATCCATATGATGTCATAGTTCAAAGCTTATCGAAGTGTCAAGCCGTAAACTATGGGACAAAAAAGTCGTATTTTTTACCTTCCGACACGGGTTCTTAATCGTACAGAAGGAAAACAAAGAGTGGAGTTGGAAATTAAATTTTCAATGTTAGAACAATACTATTTTTATTTTCTCTCAATGTAATTAAGTAAAACTAGTGTATGTTTAAATACGATGAGAGAACAACTAAAAATCAATATAACCGGCCTTGTTAATGAATAGGAAGAATAAGTATAAAGTAGACGGTTCACGACAGTGTATATTTAAAACGTTAGTAAAGCCGTTGTATGTTTCCAAATTGTGACCAAAAGTAAACAATACGCACAAGCCTGAGAGTAAATAAAATAATCACTAATTATTTTTAATACAATATAATTGTGCTCAGCGCCAGTCTCATAGCTTGAAAGATTGATGAATAAAACTGGTCCAATATCCGTACATACGAATAAACGAACCATATGGTATGGTCTCCTAAATTTTTGTAAAACCCCCACGACTAATTAACACCTAGGTAGACAAAAATTCATTAACAAAACAATAAAGTTCTTCCACATCTCCAAGAATTGTTATTAGTAAACAATTCTTCGATTCAAGTTTATGGTATTGTGGTATTTGTATTATGTTTCAAGACGTTTCAACAAGAACGTGTCTGCGTATACACAAGTCAGTCCATGATACGCAAAAAAAACCCGGATAACCGATTCAATACGATTTAATAGAAAACAGGTGGTCTTTACTTCCGTAATCCAGCGTGGTTAATACTCAAAGGTCTAAATGCAATTATATATTGAATTTAAACAGAAAGTAGGTTAAAATATGCAGTTATCTCAACTATTAATTGACTAGAAGTTCCATTATAATTTGGATCGGAACGACTAAATATACCCGTAATGTGCAATGCAATTATTTATAATTGCCACTTCTGAATGAGTTCATTTTTAGTCCTCAACCGTCGAAGCAAATGTTCGTCTGGATGTTCCAGATAAACGTAGAACAATGGCGCAAAGGAGTTTCAGGAGCTCAATGTAATATGAACATTGAACGCTTTCTCATTATGGAAAGTCAAGAAAATCCACCTAGAAGTTTTCCCTCCTCCTTATTAATCATTCCACATTCCGTGCGTAGTATAAATAAACTTACTTCACCAAATAATGTAAAATATTTTTTTGAATGGAAGTTGTGACATACTTTACGTCCCACTCAATATGTATAACTAACAGCACGTTTAGCCCCGTCGAGTAGACAGGTTGGTTGATGGGAGTTTCCTGGAGAGTTCGACAAGACACATATTGGGGTCGTCCTCGTCCTATGTCCATAGTTGAAAATAGAATTCCAGTAAACGTTTGCCTTTTCAGTATGGTCATAGTAAGTAATTTTAGAGGATAGAAAGGTTCGGTGTTCGGCCGTCTTTGAGTGAGTCGACAGCACCCAAACCTCATGCCAGTCAGATCCGCGCTTAACACATTTTATACCTGTGGGTTTTGGTCTGTTGACCTAACCTATGACTTTCACACAAACACTTTATTCTTTTCTCCGTCCATGAATGAAGTCAACGATTCCCCAAGCCAATGAAGGTGGTAGGAACCCTCGGCCCTCGACAACGACGACATCCTTTGATGTCAATCAGCGAAGAATAAATCTAACCATACACAACAACCAATGTTAAGAGACAAACTCGAGAACTCGACTACTATTGTGCCCAATTTGGTAAGGAGTCAATTGGGAAGACACCTTTTACAGAGCATAAATCGAATCAGGAAGTGTTTTAAGAAGTTCCGCCGGATGACCCATGTCCCGCAGTCCATCAAAGTGATAGATTTTGTATTGACGAAAATTCAAGAACCATATAAATATCGACTTAAAACGAACAATTAATAACAAAGCTATGATGTCCTTGATGTGATTGACTCTTAGCCCATATCCCAGAAACATTAGTTGAGTCGTGCCTTGACATTTTTTGAAATACCCACAATTCCATCAGAACACCTTAACAATGCCTCAATTCTGAACCTATCTGACTTTTGTGATTTGTACAGTGAGAGTGTGGATTACCCCTAACATAATTAGCTGAACCTGAACTCGGTCCTACCTATAAAAAGAAACAACAACAAACTCTGCCTTACCTTGCTCAATTTTTCTCCTTCATGGTGGGGTAGAAGTCCTCTCAAGGATTGAAATCCAGCATTGATACTCTGCATTCGGCGACGTTCATTTGAGTTTGCAATCTCACGACGAAGTCGCTTCTCTTGCTCCATCTTAGATCTTACGTTTCTATGGATGACGGAGACTTGGTCCAGCACTTGTCCCTAATATTAATTCTCAATCTCCAAATTGAGTGAACAGGTCCTCTCAAATCTGTAGTCAAAGGGGGAAAGAACATAGACATTAATGGATTGGATAGAAGAAGTCGGTCGGTCAAAAGAAGTTAGAAGAGAGAGAGAAAACAATCAGACAAGTGCATTCCAGACTCACCCATTCATTAAAATACCACAACATAACAAGGCAGAGCGAACAGACCAAACCAAACCAACACATGAGTAGAATGCAACCCATTGCACTCACATTCACATTCATAAACGTTCTTCTATGTAGTACAATGCAATCCAACGTGTTGGATAGTAGTAAATAAAAACTCGGTTGTTCAAAGGTGAGGTCCACGTGGATTACCTATATAAAATAATACTAAACCCACTAGCTAACCCATCCACCTCTTCAATAAACCCAAACTCAGACTCGATTAGCATAATATCCACTTCCATCCTTATCCTTGTATTTCCATTGTTTGATTCAACTCAATCCAACCCACTACACTTCCACTGACTGGGAAATAATTCTTTCCTATTCATTCTTCAGGCTACATTAAAATCAATTCCTAACACCTCTATTATATTAATAATTATATCATCCTCTCAGCATCAAATCCTTTACCTTCTTCAATAATGGAAATGAATACATTGAATAGGACAGAGAGACTTGCATTGTCACTTAACACTTACTCTCTCCTCCCCACTTAATTACCACTTAATCCCCACCTAACTTAATTACAAACTTACAAAGGCAAAGTTTACGCTATGATTGGCTTTATGCCAGAGTACCATAATAAAGGATTCCAATTGATATGACAGATTTTACCAGTGTACCGGTAGCGGGAAATTCGCAGGTGAGTTAAACACGAGGGCTAATTCTATGTGTAGGTACATCTTTCAAGTGCCAACTCAAGTGTATTTCTTTTGCCTTATGATTTTCATGCGCCTCAGGGTTTCCTTTACGTTTACGTTTAATTCTGAAAAAAAAACATATTGTCTGGCTGGGCCTCTATTAACCAGACAGTTGCTTTTTCGTAGTCCCATGCAAAACAATTTTTACTATGGCTTTATGGCTTATTATGTACAAGTACCTCTATGACTGATCATCCACTGAATCCATACCGTACAATTCAAAGACATTATGACGTCTTGAAATCTTGCTTATACGCTATTCGTGGCCAGATATAACATTAATACAACGTGAGCCTTGTTTCTTAGCGTTTAGCAATAGCAATGTTCGTTGTGTGACACATTCCTTGCACTTGATTCAATCTCTACTACTATAGAATTACACTTAACAGAACTACATCGTATAACCGCTTTAGTTTTATCCTTCATTGTAGTATGTTGTAGTTTTTACTTATGTTTGTTCATCCGTTTTGAGCAAACAGCAGTTCCTTATCATAACCATTCTCCCTCAGCCAATTGTAGATAAAATATATAACTACCCAGACATTTACGTTAAACTAGAAGGAGCATCGTCAAAATCCTTCACTTCAACCACATTCGCACACCCTCATTTTCATATATATCCCTCCTTCCCAACTAATACAAATAAAATGAGTTCTAAGCTATGTATGTTTGCAACACTATAACCTTAGAAGGACAGAAGGAGTGGTTGACGCACCGGCCGGCCGGCTGATGATAAACTATAACATAGTAAAGTTGTACACATTCATTCAGCCTGGATGCATAAACTAGCCCGGGCTTTGTTCATACATGGTAATCTAGTTGGTCTAGTGGGCATATCCAATTTTAATTGAATTGTACAAAAAATGTCAAACATTTCAAAATGCAAAAATTCAAAATTGCTCATTTCAATAGAAACCTGACGAATAATATACACCCTTCCGACGGTAGCAAAAGGATACCGCAGAAAGGGCACGGGAAATAATCCCCTGTCAGAATTGGCTCATCTTTGGATATGTTGTAGCCCTTGACCTCCTGAACAATGTTTCTACAGGTCCCAACACGAAAGGTCAACTCCGGTGAGGTCACAGGTCAAGATGAAGATATAAAAATAGACCATGATCTTGACCTGTGACCTCAACCGTTGACCACAGAAAAAAATGCCAGAGGAAAAAGTTGCTTGTCTCAATGAGTGGAACAACTTTTGTAGGGGTCATTTTTTAGGTTATGAGGGAACCGGGAGTCGAACTTTGGTGACCTCTGGAGGTCACCGGAGTTGACCTTTCGTGTCGGGACCCGTAGAAACATTGTTCAGGAGGTCAAGGGCTACAACATATCCAAAGATGAGCCAATTCTGACAGGGGATTATTTCCCGTGCCCTTTCTGCGGTATCCTTTTATTTCGATGAGTCCTATTTTCAGTCGACAGGCATGATAAAACACTTGAGAAGTTGAAATTATATAGTCTTTATAGTTATGTAGCCATTTCGGGAATTATTTCCCAAATACGGCTATCCAGTCCAGAACATTTTAACTGGAATCTGCTCCAGTTTTAGATCCGTATAAGGTACTCTGTACTGTACTTGGTTCAATAAACTCAATTTAACCGCGATTTGAAAAACTACAAACAACATACACTAAATTCAAGCGCATAGATATGTTATTCCGTGAGCAGACCTTTCCGGCCATGTCATTTACGATTATGTAGTATGGAAGGATGATATGGCCTCATTTTACTAATCCCAACTATATCGTAACGAAACGCATCACAATATTCAAATTATCAAAAATCCTCATAGATAAGTGATTACGAGAACTTTTACTCCAACTTCCATTCAATTCTTCCATTCCAATCCATAGTATATGAGTACTACATATGTATCCAATATGCAATTATTTAAATAAGCACACCTCATTTATTTCCTAGCATAAGGCATGTCTCGGGTGCTAGTTTGCTGCATTTCTCCCATAATAAGAGACATGGGAGTGAATGATGGGATGGGGTTGATTTCAGGTAGTCTGTTGAAGTCTAGAGTTAGTTTACATGGACTGGTATGTCATTCACGATGCCACAATGCCACCCATAATCTGCAATGGGAAGCATCATGGAAGACGAGGTGGCGGGCTGGGATGTATTTTTACACTTTATATTGCCCGGATTTCAATTCGTTTAGGCAAGTCTAAATAGAGATTGTTGATACTTAACCTTTTAAGAAAAATTGCATGATATAACCTAATTAGCTAAAATAACCATCCTGATCTTCTTGGTCGTATAATTTGAATTATACTTAGCGTAGTCAGCTAATGTTAGCGTACTAATTGCAATTTGCAATTTTTGATTAGGGTTAAGACACTTTTTTTTAGAATATAACATGGTTACGCATGGGAGGTATGTAATTAAAGTTTCCCGGGATTGAGTAGTTGCCTTGAAGAGATGTTTAAAAATGCGAGGATTAACTAAACACACCTCTTCAAACTAAACCCTGTCCAGTACCACCAACCACCCAAAAATATACCACTTTAACTTAACTTATCTAGACTCCAGGAGTAGGAAAGGAAAGAGTAAATAGATTAAATTGATAACTATTCAACTAGACGAGTAACATGTTTATCCATTCCATTCCGAACACACTCTTTTCTGTTGCTACTATTACTTTCTGCTCACTCTTCATTCAACGTTCATGAATGGCTTATCATATTGTCAATTTATGTTCAACCTCACTGTGACAATTCTCTTTAAACCCGAACAGAAAACACGAAACTATAGCTCTTTACATACCTTGTCTAAACAAATTAGATAGAGGAAGAGTCAACTTCAAACAATTTTTTTAGTATATCTAACGTTCATTCAAAATGAATTATACGTATGCATAAAAAATGTCAACTACTCTCTTGCTTATACATACAACTGACTATAGTTTCAAGCCGTTGCATGCACAAATCTAGTGCAACAACAAATTACAAAATACATGCACAGTTTGTCCAGAAATCTCTTTCAATCTAATCTATATAATACACGGTTTAATTTTTGCTTTCGTTTCCGTAAACACTTAATTAGCTACCGAGCTCATTTGACTGGTGTACTGGTTTAGACTTAGAAAAACAAGTATTGACAACCCAACCCAATATTAATTAGTTCTCTTCGTGAAAATATGCATGAATAAGTTGAGTAACACAGAGTAGTTGGCAGGGATTTCATTCGTAGTAAAACGTGAAAGTCAACGCAACAGTTGTATTTTTGTATACAAACTTAATTAGTATATTATAATATTTTAGAATATTTATAAGAATTGGAGTCTCTCAAATATTCGTCCTTATATTCAAAAATATCATTTTTATAGTAGTAGCCACACGATTCAAGAGCTCAATAGTTTTCCCTGTACAATGTAAATAACACAATAACAGTACATTGGAGAAAGTACGCGACTGTTGATTACTAGAAATATCCCAAAAACTGTGCTGGAAGCTTTATGGTACTTTGCTTTCATTGTACATCTTGGAATCCAAATCTATCTTCAATGTTCTATCTAAAAGTTTCTACCAACGAATCTACGAAATATATAAAGTGTAATAGTTAACCATGACAAAGCGCTTTTACTGAACTGAAACTGAACGTATACATCCAGGCAGGCCCTGACATTTTAAGAACTTCGAACACTGAAAGAGTGAAGTGTATCTTAAAAATTTAAATCAAATTATAACAATTATTCCATGTAATTGACCATTCTCCCAATGGAGCCATGATATCTTGGTTTGCCGGTGGAGAAGCTCGGAAACGATTACTCTATCCGGATTATTTCCAAACGCATTAGAAGCGAATACTAAAAAAGTATACCAAGTATACATACACCTTCTCAGACAAACTTGCCTTTGGCTTGCCAGTACCACCGAACAGCTGACACACAAGTGCATTTTAGTCTGCTCTCCTTGCTACACGCCGTTATTTTACTCCTACTTGCACCTCCTCACCTTATCAATCAGTTAGTCGACCAGAGAGGAACAGGTAGTTGGGAGTTGTAGCGTAGTAGTAAATGTATTTACAGCTCAGACATGACGGAACGTAGGAACGTTTCCTTTCCAACATAAACACTCGATTTCAATCGTAGAGAAACACTTAGCTTTCGATGTCGGCCTGACCTATCTGCTGACTCTAAATATTCCTAATAATTGTTAGATCGTCACTAGAGATGTATGTGCCGAACATGCGGTTATCCGTTAACCGTCAACTACCTCTTCAGCCAAACGAATATGGTACTAAATCCATCCGGCGCTTTAATTTCGTACAGGCCTGTGTATGGAAATTTAGTTTCAATGATTTTGTTACCCGAACAAGCTGACCATCCGTACTCTTTTTGGGAGTACAGTACTCTTTTTTGATTCTCAAAACTGAATAATTATCCACTTCTGACCCCTCTTTTAAGTGATTTTCCTAAGAATATCGATTTTGACCCCCCTATTCGAGATTTTTGTACTCCTAGCTGATTTTCAAAATATGGTCACCTTGTACCCGAACATTCTATGGGCATGGACAGACCTGTCCAAAATTGAAGCCTCTGCTTCCTATTCTGGTCAATATTTGTACTTAAACAAATATTTCTAAATTAACTTGCTTTTGTACACCGCCTGCTCTGCTGTCCATCAAGTACAGCCGCTCTCAATTAGATAGTAGATGTGCAAATATGCGAATGTAGTGTCTAAACTTGTCTGCTTTTTGCTACACTAGTCTAGGATAGTCTTGTAATAAACAACATACATTGTAGATTTGTTATAAAAAGGGTTATCTGTCTGCCGCTGCCCGCCTACCTAACTCTAACTATATTTAGTATACCGCCATGCCGCACCAGCAATTCATGACGACCACAACTGTCTGAGAAAAAGTACTGCGTAGTTGTCTGCGTCTGTGAATACTTTGGCCAGCACCCAGTATCTACAGTACAGATCCAGTATATGGAATACTATGGTATGTATGGATGGACTGAATCGAAACCCATGCCTGCCTTCCGCTACACTGTATTGCCATTCTGAAATCATCAAGGTCTTTTTTGTATGTATATGCAATTTTGGACATACTACAAACGAACGACGCCTTGACATGGACGTGAGGCAGGTTAGTTTCGGAACTTGCCAACTCCCAAGCAAGCAAATGCTTTCTTTTTCGAATACCACATCAAAACCCGAGCATGAGCACAAGGGAAACACACTCTTCAAAATGTAGTCATATCAATATCCTCGGTCTAACGTACCACTGCGAATTAGTCCGCTATATCGAGAGTAACGTTAAATTCGAACTCAGTAACACTGGTCATAGTTTGGCTACTGTCATTACACTTACGATTAGTACGTTACACAGGGTACGTTAAAGCAGGGATATACTGTAGTTGTAGTGATAGTGGCGTTACTCAGGCTGACTGTTTTAGTGATAGCAATACTAAGTACAGGCAGACATGACATTGAAGCCACCCTCTTGGAGAATTTTCAGTTTCCTTCCGGAGTTTCCAAAAATAGGTACTTAGTTGCTAAACTATGTCCTCCGATACTACGATCTGCCATGGAATGCAATTCATGCCATATGATTCCCAGACCAGACCCTTCCCCAAAAAAATTGGCTCACTCAACTCCATCGTCTCAAACGCCTTCTACAAGTTCTGCATCAGTTTGATTGCTATTAGCTTAAGCTTAGTAACAAATCATCCATAAGGTCTCGTCCCAGCCTCCCATCGCACAAAACTGCACTATCTGGGTAGAAAACTAGACGAAAACAGCAACAAAGTTACAGAAACAGACTAGAAATGACATTAGTGTTGTACGATTCTATCCAATTTCAATGCCTTGTATATATGTATGTAACATAAGTACTGGAGGAAGCACGACTTTTGTGAAGATCCGACGTTAGCATTGGAATTTTAAGCATGTGCTTGTGCAGGACATGTACAGCACAACTAACAAGAACAGTTCATGCATAATGTAATGTATGTATTGTGTGCAATATGAAAATGATAAAAATCTCAAAACCACTCCCCTATGTTCTGTTTACCATTGCATTTTTTTAGGCTGACTCAACCTTGAGTTAAAAAAATGATTTGCACATCTGACTTTTGCTGACTTTCCTTCCGCTGTCATACATTAAAACTAACTACATACAATAGATGCTAAAAATGGTGATGCAGAAATCTAGTCAAGTCACAAGTCAATATCTTCCGTCGTAGGAAAACCATCAAATATACAATAATAGGTTTCAAAATATCATACTGTAATTCAGTAATAAGGCCTATATGTACGTTTGTGTATGTTCTCAAAAATCTTACCAAAATATTAATTTTCTCTCTTTGTGCCTGCGGACACTTACTGCCTACATTATGTATGATGATGTACACGTATTTTCTCCAGTCAGACCAAACTGAAGCCTTAGGTGAAAAGAGTTGAGTTTTAAGCTAAGCTACCAAGTCAGGCCAAGTCACGTCAAGCCGCCACCGCGGACGCCTGGCTCTTGTACAGAATACGGAATGTAAATGTTGCAAGTATAATGTAACCCAGAGAATACAATGGAATGAGTGCTTCTATATGGACGTCTGTAACAAAATCATACAATGTTGGTTACTCCAACATAACATTCAAGACTTAAGAACATGGTTTCAAAACACGCATTCCTTTCCTTCCTTCCTTTTTGCTCTGCCTAGCTAATTTAATACTGACACTGAATACTGACTTCAGAGAACTGAATATAATTTTCAGTTGAGGTTCGTACTGCAATAATCCTCTGACTAGAAATGCATACGACACTGCATTCCTAACATTAAAACCAATCCGTATCGTCCTGTCATTGGTCATGGCATATGACGGTACACATTATTACATGCAACTCTTCACCCTTACGATCCGACTTCCCGGATAAAATTTTAATCAATCCTAATTAGAGTAAATGGTAAATGCAACGCATTTTAATTTCTTCCTTCCTAATGAGTCTGCAATTACCTACCTTGACCTGTCCCGTCTCCTCCAGCGATAATTGTAAATTGCAACCTGCAGCTGCACTCCATTCCTTGCACCAAGATTTGACTTTAACTATGGTTATAAAACTTACTAATGACTAAACTAAAATGAGTTGTGAATATTTAAAAGTGATATCTATCACGATTAATCACAACAAAATGACATAAATTCAGAATTCCCACATAATTACACACATGACGTAACCTACAGTGTACGCAAGGACACACAACACACCAACCTCCACTCATCAAATCTCAAAACAATAACAATAACAATGAAATGACAACAATAATATTGATTGTACTCACGTGTAAAGTGTCCAAATTCCGAATCCCAATAAAATACCGGCCGGCTACTACTTGACTAACCTATTGATTGATATTATTTATATCAATTATGCTCTACAACAATGTGCCATTATTAAGTAGACATACAACATTCCAACTTTGTCTTGGATCAAACTGACAAAACTATAAAATAAAACAAGCACTTGTATGATTGACCGACCGGTGACCGGCTTTAACTATGTATATGTATGTAAGTTAATAAATCCAGTTCTCTTCATACGACAAGTCTTGATTTTTTCCTTCCTTCTGTTCATTTAAAAACTATCCACTGTCCACTTTTAAAAACTGTTTAATTTCAATTTGTTCAGTTGTATTGACACGTACAACACGTACAATGTTACATCCACGTTGTTGTCTAGCCCAGCCGGTCAAAACCAAACAGAGTACAAAGGGCAAGATGAATTTACTAAATGACAACCACATGAAAGAATATATATTGAGAGGTCGTGTGGTTACACTGATGACCAAATTGAGGTCAAAGGTCAGGTGTAGGTTTGATTTGATGATTTAGTCCAAGGAACAGCTGAAATGGAGAGAGACGAGCTGTTGTTGGCTGACAGAGAGTCAGGTTAGGAATGAATGGAAGTTGTGAAAAAATTGGATTGGATGTCGCCGTCCTGCCGCTGCCACTTCTGCCGTCCCGTTCTCCCGTGCATTTTCAGACCATAGTAATGTAGTAATGTGTGTAGAGGCGGTTACCAATGCATCGAGCACGAGGGTC
This sequence comes from Protaphorura glebata, assembly GCA_034694305.1. Classification (NCBI taxonomy): domain Eukaryota; kingdom Metazoa; phylum Arthropoda; class Collembola; order Poduromorpha; family Onychiuridae; genus Protaphorura; species Protaphorura glebata. Next base: position 7,048 of record JAQFYE010000685.1, on the reverse strand, counting down.
TAGATTACACCCCTCGCCCCATCCCCGGAATGTAATACATACATCCATCCATAAGGCATACCAGAGTCATTCCAGCCGCGCGATGCCCCTGCGTCACCGCGCGCGCACGGCGGGAACTCTCAATCCAGGACGCCACTAACTTAACCAGCAGCAGCGTCTCACCCGTACAGTACAGTACAGGACCTGGCTGTGAAGCTAAGGTCCTAGCACGACGCTGCTGAAACGCTGAAATGCGCTCAAACGCTGCGCTGGAATGGAGTCGGGTGGCAGTGGTGATTTCATACAACTTTACTACGATGCATATTGCATATGACCGACCGGCTGGTCTCCAGACTGACAGCCATTCTATGTACATATAAAAAGGACGCTACAACTCCACACCAGCAGCGCAGCGATGGTACCTAACAGAGAACACGCTATCCTTCGTTAGCTCGGAATACTAGAACATTCAATCCATTATGTATTACAGGGAAGAGAAAAAATGCTAGGATGGCGGGAACTATCCCCCGATAAACCAACCCCTGATGCCATGAACTTGTATAGATATGTGTCTGAGGATATTGGACGCTGATATTCCTAGCTCGCGTTAGCGTATATGGATCCGCTAGACCAAGCCCTAAGTTTTTCGGGAAAACCTAAGCGTAAGCGTAAAGGGGTAAACCGTAAGAACTTACTACTTCTATACATCTATACTATACTACTGGTTCTACTACACTGCACTGAGGCATATGTACTATTTACTAATCTAATGAAATACTACGAAGGAAGGAAGGAAGGAAGAACGACTGCAGTCAGTTGTGCAATCGTGTGCCGGTATGGTTTCGGTATAATAGCGATATTAATGGTTAATGCTATGAATGGTATGGTATGGTATGGTGCGGTGGTTGTCATTTGAATAATAAATATGGGTGGGCGTTTGCTACGATACTCGTATTCGTATGAATGGTATTTTATGGTAAATCTTTGAGTTCACCAAATATGTGTGATGATGATGAAGACGATTTTTGAATGAAGTTTCAGGAATATCTAATTTTGATAGCATTTAGGATGCAGTCTAAGGGGGCATTGAATAACTTCCCGTCCCGACAAGACCGAAGGAAACGTTCTCAAGTGCGAAGAACGCTAATTTCTTGCTATGATCCGTGAAAAATAGTGAATGCGAAAATTTGGAAGTGTGCAGAATGGATTGTAACATCTAGATGATTCAAGAATTAAATACGATAGGGCTGACCTCCTGAGATTAGGATAAACCCATGCAAGTTGTTCAAGTGGAATCCCAACCCTGAGTTTTCAATAAAGTCGGAAATACCATACCATGCGGTGTTATTTATTTGGTCAAATACAAAAAACAAAGTCATTCCGGGATTCATTAATATAATTATTGATAAATATCACAGACAAGCGGTGGTTTTTCCTCGGCTTGTATATCCGTATTTACATTCATTCATCTTTTCTGAAGCCAGACGGATCATGTCAACACACTGTCGCCTTTTAGCCATGGGATTAATATTCATTTTAAAATATGAAGAAACTATTAGCATGACTTGCATGACAGTATTATATAATCGTCTACACTTTGCGATTTACTGTTTGCACAATTTAACTCAAACTCAACGCACTGCACTGTTCTCTACTACTAGAAATTGAAATGTTGCCTTCCTGTCATGCAGATACTATGTGCTATAAAGTGGAGAGAAGGTATGGCCTGACATCTCTGCAAGGTAAAACCAATCCAGGAGCGCAACCAGGTTAGGCGTCATAAAGTCATAACTATAACTCTCATTCATAGCCAAGATCATTCATACATTTTACTAGTTCAATATTACGAAGACTACAAATCTTGTAATTTTTTTCAAAATCTTAGCAGATTCAGCTATGCCAGATTTCATAGATCATTTCATTGATCATCTGATGTCATCCGATGTCTACAAAAAACCTACTCAGCTACGAAATTGCAAATTGATTTTACTTTACTATTTAAATGATTCGTTTCAGAAGCGGAGTGCGAAGAATACTAAAAATGATCAAGCACGACTCTTAGAACGAAGTTAGCAAACACATTCTTAGCGCCCAATGAGGTAGATCGTTACGCTACTCAAGGTAAATAAAATATCTTCCTTATAGGTAGGTTAGTACTGAAAATAATTTTCAAACTCTCCATTTTTGCAACGCATGAATTTTCGACAGGCAATCCCGTGGCAACGTAATATGAAGTGCATGGATTGCATGGGTCATTTTTGACCTCTGGAGTCATTTTGTAAACAATGAGGTGCACATGGGAGAGATCTATTTCCCATTGCTGTAATGTGCTCCAACGGAAAAATAACAACTCGTTGGGGTATTTACTGGCATACCTCTTAGAGGGGGGCGTCGTCAAGGTTCCTTGACGCTACTACTGACTTGAACCGGAGATTGTTTGTTGCACTTTGAGAAGGTGGCAGGGAAGTGGTACTGGTTACAACCCATTTCGACAAGGTGGAACGAATACATCGCACTGATATCGTATGGAAACTCTGAAAAAGAAAAACTCACCTTACTGCCCAGACCGAGGATCGAACCCATACCACTGACATCGTTGAATGAGCAAGCTCAACACAACGCTGTCATGTCTCTTGGCATTTAAAGCTCTTCATGCTACAGTTCGTGTGTCATAATTACATTATGTAAAGACAAATATCGATCAGTAATTCAGTACAAGCATAACTTTGAACTCTTTTCCTAGCTTACCTGTCAATTTACTAAATAGATAGCCACTACCACCCACATCATCTCCGTGGTCTGTATGCATAATGTGCTATGCAGTCTGAACTTTTATACAGACAATGAAAATAATATAAAGTCTAGTCTGTACATAATGAGTTCATCCTGCGGACGGATATTGACAAAAGGGTTGAACATTGAATTCTAACGAGCTATTTCCGACAGAGTCTCGACGGGTTAAATATTAGGAGAGAAGGAATGCGGCGAATTATGTTTTGGAGGCGTGACCTGTGAACAACCAAGAGAGAAGTCACACACTGAGCATAGCGGATTATATTCAATTTATTGTAACCCACCAAGCTTAATCCCTAAAAAAATTGACAAGGTGTTTAGAAACCCGAATTTAATGCAGAGAGAGCAAGTAAGAAGCGGGCAAAATAATGATGGTCAACAAAAAATTGACTAAATGCAAATTATGTGTTATATGTGTACATAACTCCATATTAGTTTTGTTCCTGTCTACATCACTGAATTGTGTACATTCCAATTCCAAGAGCCAACTCCAGTAGTATTACTTGTAATACAGACTTCTCTATCAACTTGTTTTTAAAGTTAGATTCCACTCCAGAATTGGTAACCGTTTAGATACTATTAGACTCGATAAGATCAGGTGGCTCAAACTTTTACCATTTTCTCCATAAGGTTCAGCGGAGAAAGCGGGAGAAAGATCCTGCTTTTATTTTAGTGCCAGTTAACTTCTAATCGGCCATTTTGGGGCTTGGTTTGAAAAATTAACATTCATTGATTTTCGACCATTTCTTTCTCTTTCAACATATGTATTTTGACGTGCTGCATAAACCGTAGCTTAAATTGTCTTTACGAAACGTATTTTTGTAAATCGTTTTCTTCTGAACACCTCCCGATTGACATGAGTCCCAATCGCTATGATCATTATTGATACTAGGAATTGAAGTATCAGGAATTTACTGGACGGATCATTTCAATTTTAAGGATGCTTTTTTAAAGAGTTAAGAATGTTCGTCGTGGTTGGTCACATCCTTGAGAAAGTATTGAAACAAACTGTGAGATTTACCTATTACCATTGAATGCATTGTACAATCACAAATGAAGACTGGACGCATTTAATTGCTGAAACTATTTACATTTTACAGAACATTTTAAATAAACGGTTATTAACGAATTGGTTTTGCCATAAGCAACGAGAACACGATTAATGGACACCTTACACCTGCAATAAATGTTTATCTTAAACTTCAGTCAGTGAATTGGTGCTCTCAACTGGAATGTCGGCTTCTCCGGCGTCCTCAAACTTATTTCGAAATACAAATGAGATGTGGTCATAAGCATTTGTGATGGCAGTGTCCTATAATTGAGAATACATGTCGATGTACTGAAAAACGGTTCTGTACTTATATCAAATATACGACTCATTTGTGGGGGGGGGGGGGGTTCCATGTAGCAATGTTCATTAATTTGTACAAATGTGAGAAAATGCAAATATTGTAAACTTACGAGGCTTTTCCCCACATTTGGGGGACGTATATGCTCCCACTTCTGAAGCTCTCCCATCGGTTGCTTTTTCTTGGGCGCAGCTTCATTGAGATCATCAATTTGATTCAAACCGTCCTGTTCACAATTGCATTCCAACAGGTCATGAGTTAGGCATCTATCTCCAGTGTAAAGGCTGAAAATGTCCTGAAATACGTTAAAAATTGATTGTACACATTATACCCCAAAGCGTAGAAGAGGTAATGAAAATACTGAGGACCCATTTCACGCAGTTAACTTTGGACCTATTTCATGCAGTTAACTCTAAGAATTTTTTTTTCTAAAAAAAAAATAAGTAGAAAGGCCTACAGCTCCCTTGCCCGAGCTTTCTGACTGCCTCGACCAAATCATGTACCTTATACTCGTGTGGTGAAATAACTGCGGGATTGTCAACAATCAAGTCCATAACGGATCCACTCAAATCTTGCTTTTTTACTTGCCGCTGGTATATCCTTTCCTCGATTGTTCCAGTTGTAATCAGTCTGATTGAGATTACGTTAATGTTGATTACAAATTATATCGTCATACAAAATTATACGAATTTGTGGAAATGAGTCTTACCTGTAGATATGAGTCATTTTAGTCTGGCCGGGTCTCCAGCATCTGGCCATGGCCTGAATGTCATGAGCTGGGTTCCAGTCTGAACGGGAAACATTAATTAGGCAAAATATTTTGGAAATGTAAAAATCAAGTATGTTAAAATATCTTAGCATTTCTGCTTACAAAGTATTCTAATTTCATAATTTACCTATGTCGTAAAGTATGATTCTGGATGCTCCATGCAAGTTAAGACCAACCCCACCAGCTTTTGAACTCAACAGGAAGATAACTAGAAGAAAATGCATTTGGATTTGATTTAAAAATATTCATTCCAGTCCCACTACTTCATTTCCAATTTGTAAAAACAACATGGGTACTTGCAAAATAAATAACTCACATATCTTTCCATTGACATTATTAAAGGCATCTACTTTTTTCTGTCTAGTTTGACAAGGAGTACTGCCATCCAAACGCTCAAACTGAAAGTTCAGTGATCGGCAAATATTGTCGAAAACATCAAGCGTCTGTAGGTGTAATTACAGTGTAGTTCAGTTCACAAATCTGTCATCAGTTTCATTCAGTTACGCAAAATGACAAATACCTGTGTGTAATGTGATACAACCACTACTTTAAGTTGGGCTTCATGGAAACTTTGAAGAAATGAGACTAGTACTTGGAGCTTTCCAGATTGCTTAATCATATACAGATCGTGACGATGGTCGGTTGGAAACCCAGTAATATCCTTGTAAATCTCACTTCCGGCCGGATTGTTTTTAACGTGTACAAGATTGGGATGATTACATAGTTTCTTTAAGGCAAGAATAGCGGTCAATGCACTACGCGTTGTCGAAGATATTTCGAGTAGGCTCTTGTAAAGATCAGACTAGAAGAAATCAAATTATCAATAAACTATTGGACCTCAGATCACAGCAATTAAGAATAGACTCGTTGTAAACTGGGTTAACCTGTAACTGAGTTGGTTTGCAGAATACAATGCAAGTCACCCTAGGTGGCAAATACTGAATCATCACTTTATGAGTTCTCCGAAGGACAAATTTGGCCAGAACCGTATTCAACTCAACGGCCTTTAATTTTCCAACATGTTTCTCCAAGGGAGTTGAATTAGGGTCTTGAATTCTACCAATAGGCTTTTCGTATTCTTTGGCGAAATCCCAATCCGAACCCAAAACTCCTGGAATTGCCACATTGATCAGTGCATACAGTTCAGCCAAATCATTCTGAATTGGAGTTCCAGTGAGTAGAATTCTTCGTCGACATTCAAGACTGGACAAGAGCTGTTTTATTTCAAGGAAGAATAAGTCAGAGCTTGCATATCTTACGATCAGATTCCATTGATAATTCTACCTGATTTGCCACTCCGCTCTTATTCTTCAGTCTGTGAGCTTCGTCACAAATCATGATGTCAAATTTCATCCGTTTAATAAGCTCCTCTGATCGGGTAATCATGTCATAAGAAATGATAATGACAGGGTATTGGAGTGGACATTTACTAAGCGGATGATCTGAGTCAACACTGTACAAGTGAATTCTTTCGGAACCAAGCCAATGATAAAACTCTCGTTCCCAATTTTTCACCAAACTGCTTGGAGTCACAATTAAGGCTTTACGAACTTCTTTCTTCCCATAGTAAGGACTCTGCCGCATCAGTGTCCTATTATAAGTGGTACGAATTTGTGAACTAAAATACGTATATCCGCATACGGTTTCTAATTAATTTCTATTTCCTTCTTTCGATTTTATGGGTACAAAAAGAAAAAAACCCACAGATAAAACTACAAAGTCTCCTCCTTTCTAATCCTGTATCGCTGAAAGGCCTATGGCATATCTAATTATTGTTGATATGTGAAACAAGTTTGTACCATAAAACAGTAATAGTTTGGAGGGTTTTTCCAAGACCCATTTCATCAGCTAAAATACTGCCACATCCAGATGCAAACTCCACAGACTGCATACAATTGTAAAGAAACGAAACACCTTCACGTTGATGTTCTCTCAGGTGGCGCCCAATATGAGGGTCCACCACGACCTGAACAATACTCCGATTCTCCTTATTGTAAATCAACTGCACAATTTACAAAAATATATAAATTAAATAAATTAAATTTTATTCTGAATCAACTTAATGGTGAGGTTTTATAAATAAAAATAAATATTGAGAGTTTAAAGTCCGGTTACTTTCACCCTTTGGGTCTTGTCACAGACTTCGCTCTGATCCGAT
>JAQFYE010000684.1:0-31185 GCA_034694305.1 Protaphorura glebata | reverse complement strand
CAGGCTTCGTCGGATATTTTTACCTGCAGGTTAGCCCCAAGGCCAAGGCAGGGCTCATGCGCGGCGTGGGAGCCGCGATGTTTTTCGCTGGGGAAAGAGACGGCGGCGGCGGCGGTGGAGGTGGAGGCGGAGGCGGCCCAGGTGAAGGGGATGGAGGTGTGGACCCCAACGGAATCATCGTTGGCCGGGACTAGCGTTTTTTTTAATAATAATTTATGAATTTGCCTTGTTCTTTTTTAAATAAAACTGAAAAAAAAAAGCATTAAAAAATTTATTGCTAAAAAAAATGGCAGAAACAGGTCAATTTAGACCCGTCGACGCGCTCCGCGCATCAACAGGTCTAAATTTTGCATTTTCGTAAGGCAGGTCAAAAACAGGCTTAGACACCCAGGTGGGAAAGTATGGTCGGAGAACACAGCAGTAGCGGGTCGACTTCGAATGCGGGACCAAATTCCATGGGTAACTCCAGTGTCCGCTGAAGAAACGGTAGATGGACGCCAAGAGTTTATTCGGCGGGGTCCAACCGTTGTACGGGGTACGATTGTACCATGCGAAGTTGTTGCACTGGTATCCGTAACACAAATTCGTGGAATTGGACGGACCGGTCTCACGTTGGAAATGCCGCTTCCCCGCGGTGTGACATTGCTCGCGTCAAAAAGATCTTCGGAACTGTTGAGGTTTTCAAGTTCAAACCCGTGAACCGAACCAAATTTGGGTAACCAATTTGGTTACCCAAATTCCCTCTGTCGACTCGGTTCTGTCCGCGTTGTGACCACCTACAAAGATTCCGAACCCAGACAGCTAAAGAAAAAAATTTCAAAATTAAAATTGTGCATATATGAATAAGTAGAATAATTATTTTACCTGTCCTAGTGGCCGCTGGACTTCCATGGCAATCCAAAACGCTAGGCAGCAAATGGTCTCCACGAACTTGAAAAAATGTATGATTAATTCCCAGCTATTTTTAATATAAAACTAGTCACTTTACAAAATTACCTTGATTTTGACCACGAAAAACTTGATACATCAAGTGACGGCGGATTCTAGTGAAGAATTGTCCGAGCAGGAACATGCCAAGGCCAAGAATCACAAAAAGAACTAGAAAAAAAATATTTACAATTGTTTTGACGTTTGGTGAAAGTCAGGGTGAAAGTCGGTGAAAGTATATTGGGTTTTAGCAAAATAATTATAAGTATATTAATGTCTCACCTATGATCCATCCGCTGAGCCCACCATAACATCCAGCTAAATTCTTTGGACCCGACACTAACGAGTTTTGGTCACAATTGAACTCGTAAAAATCAGATGTCCAAGAACCGGCGAGTTGAGACCAAGATTTTACACAAATCTTCTGGTTGTCCTCAATTGTCGCAAAAATACAGCTGGCAGCTACACACGGCTCACAAGTTGTAAATTTTTTGCACTCCTGTGAGTACAAATTATTTTTTAAATTTTTGGAAATGATAATTTCCTACATCAATTAAATTTTGATAAAAGTAAACAAACTCACCATTTCTGCAGTTGTCGTATAGGTAAAGGGTTAAATACTCGCACGACCGGCCTTTTCAACATCTTCAATCTCGCGCGCCATCTCCGCAAGTTTCCAACCTACCTGGCTTGAAAAAGTGTGATTCTCCGCCGACAGGTGTCAGCTGAAGAGTTAAGTAGATTTCTTGTTCGTGCTTTGTATATAGTTGCAGGTTATCAATAAAATTAGGCAATTCCAGTTTTTTATTCATATCTTTTAAAATGCAACCACATACAGGCTGTAACTCGTTTGGTTTCATGCGGGCATGCTTGGACTTGTCTAGTCAGCCTCCCGGGTATTCCAAACAAGTTTGGACCTGTCTGGGAGCCCGAGCATTCCGGTCCGAGCTAGGTAAAATTTTATAAACCAGAATTTTATTCTTCGGGGATTGGATTGAGTTAGCACCGTCCTCCTACCCGGGTCACCGAACCGGGTAAATTATCCGATTGGTTGGGGGCGGGTAGGAGGTTGCTCCGGTTCGGTGTGCCGGGTAGCAGGCTCCGCCTACTCGGATCGATTGACTCCGCCCACCTCCCATAAGCGTAACGCTAATACCCGGGTATTATGGGCGTGGTCGGGGAGGGGAGGTCCCGCCCCCGGGTATCGATCCGTTTTGCTCCGCCTTCGGGGAACAAAAACGGATTAATGTAATCTACTAACGGAGTGCGTCATCTCGGTTCTCTGACAACCAGTGGCCAGCTAAGCTGTAGGATTTTGTAGTATCCTCAATACACAATTCAATTCATGTTAGATTGGGCAGCAGGATGTCCTAGACCGTCGAAGGAAACAACTAGAGTGGTGATTGATTGGCGCGGACTCACGTTTTGCAGTGTCTCCCTGCTGCGCCGCCAACCTCCTACTTCGTACTATCAAAATTCAGCCAATGAAAATAAGAGAAAACCAATAATTTGCAATTGACCAAACCTTGATACATTCTGCCTTCTACTGTACACCGCACACACAGATTGTTATTGGATATAATGAGATAACTAAAACGTTTAGCGTAATGTCAATTATACTATAATACGAACTGCTTAGCCGAATACACAGGTTGGCGCTAATAACGTTTGATACATGGCTTAAACAAACACGGTTTAAACTTTGGTTTACATAATCAAACCAAACTAAAGAGAACAATAAAACTAGCTTGCAAAAGAAACATTTTTTTAAACCAGTCACCATAAACGTAAGCTATGAACACGTGACAACGCAGTGTCACGAGGGAAAAACTTTCCTCTGTGTGAATTAACACTGCTGAGTTTCATCATATGTTAAATAACTATTGTTCAGTATAATGCTCCATAATTAATTTCCTTGACAAACCTGAGATTTTTAGAATTCTTTGAGTGTTGAGTTGAGAGTGGAATCACGTTTTACGTCCCCTATCGCAGTTATTTTCAGTCCTAGAAGAATGTTGAGCTGGTCACGACGGTAGTCCGGACAGATTGATGTTCATAAATTCTGCCTTAGAGATGTTCGTCTTGTGTGCTCGTGTATGTCTGAGAAGCGTACTAGGTTTTGAAAATACTTTCTCACAAGTTGGCCAATCACATTTGTACTTCAAGGCCGCTGGTAAATGCATAGCCTTCACGTGCACTCTCAGTTCTCGACGAGTACTGTAATTACGCTCATGGAATTTGCAATATGTCCGCGGGAATTGGTTTTCCAGAGCGTTGGCTGTATCAAATGCCTCCAAAGATTCAAATGCTGCAACATTTAGTACAAATTAAAATTTAGTACGGCTAAAAATCGAATTTATAATCGATTCTTTTTGTACTTACAATTGGTACAGATTCTAACACGTGGTCGTCTTGGTGGTTTCTCAGGCCAGCCTACAACGTGTGGAGTAATACTCCGTTGTGTTGCATTCGGTTGACTTTTCGAACCTACATTCCCGGTCGACTCTGGATCTCCTGTAATTATATCAAATGTATGAAAATTAAAACCGGAAGTGACAATTTATTCGGTAACAGCTAAACTTCGAAAGCAGCGGTGGATATTTTGGATATCTCGAATACTGATATTTTAGTGGATTTTTCTCTACTTGGGTTGCGCTGTTAATGTACCTAAAATGTGATCCGGACGGGTCAGACTTTGGAATATTTCGGTGAAGACTGTATGGACACGATATTCGGGATTGCTCGTATACTAAGACAATTTCATTTCATTTTCATTTTAGCCTAAAAAGCTCTATTTTCTGGGCTTCGTTGTGAATATTTGATTCGGCTAAACTCCTTTCTAAACATGATTATAAAAAACTTCTGCGTCGGTCACCAGTCTGAACTTTCTTCACTTAGAATTCACGAAAGATGAAAGACTAAAGCAGGAGCGTTATGCAATACATGGCCAACGGCCAACGAGTTGTCCTTTCTCGGCTGGTGCTCATTACGACAAATAGGAAATAGGTCTCTCCAATGTGCACCAACTTATCTACGACATAACGTCAGATGCATAAGATTTCTCGTTCGATCCACGCATTTCCGAATATTTTGGAATTTCTTTCATTCCAAAACTCAACAATTTGAAAATTATTTTCGATACTGGGCTACCTGTAGAGGAGGATTATTTTATTCACCTCGGCATTGCAGGTAAACTCTGTTTGTAAGCCATGCTACTAGCTGTGTGGGTTTTGAAGGATCACTCTGCTTTTGTGACGCATGCAAAACTTCAGAATAATTTCATTTGAAAATTGAAACATCAAAATTTGAACCAATTTCAACAAACCTGCATATTCCATTAAATAAAATGATATAAGCTAGCAGTGACCTTTGTAACCCTGTGTCGCCAAGTTATGGTTTGTGGAAAATGAATTAGATTGACTGTGTGTCAGGGCATGCCAGGGATCCCACGAAGGAATGACGGGTCTCCCAAATTATTAGTTCTATGAGGCTCTTACACGAAGTGAGAACATTATGCACACTTTTCGGTACTCAAAAACTCAAATTAAACATTTGAAGCCGGCCGTGTCTCGTTTCGATTCCATTCTTACCAAGTATATATTCTATGATAGCAATTTAATACCTAAATGATATGTTGATTTCCTTACCCTGATCAGAGCTATTGAAAACATATTTTTCCTCCAACAGATCTTCGTTACCTCCTTCGGCTGGAAAGTCAACATGTCGTTCAATGATCATGCCGTGTGGATCATCATAGTCCTCCAACTTAACACTCTGATAATCTTCAGGTCCGACCTCAACTTCATCATTGATTAAAATTTCAGGCTGGAATATGTCCTCATAATTTGGGTCGGAACCTGATTCGGTCGTGGCAACATCACAAGTCATGTTTATCGGAATACTAGAAAGGTTCAGAAAAATACACAAATTACACATGAATTGTGTGATTAAATCTCGCCATAAGTTATATTCCAATATCGCCCCTTGTCTTTCCTATTAACGACTTTTAGTGCCTTTAGTCGCTTTAGTTTTTTATTTCTGATTTGACCTATGGAACGAATCCATAGCTGTTGGAATGTTGGAAAATACTCCAATGGAGAAAACTCAAGTAAAATCAACCATTTACATTATCAGGCCGAAGGAATCAAACCCTAAACATAAAGATTTGATAAGAGGCTGTCCGTTTTAGTTAGAACGTTATTCCGGGGCTTTGGGAATGAAAATGAAATTAGTTCTGATTATTATGGTATATATTTTTACCCGTCCGTATTAACTTCGTCAGAATTTGTGGATTGGAATTGGTGAGATGCAGACTGAGACGAATGTGGTTGTGGTAAGTTGACTTTATTGTTCAACCGAACTTGGTTGACCTTAACCCCACTTCTTCGTTGAGGAAATATTCTGTAGCTTTTATTGTGACCTCCATGAAAGGTGGGAGGACGGATTCCTGAAACTGAAAATGACTTTCTAGCTTCAGGTCGGCGTCCAAGTTGTTTCTTGTACAGTTTCTCCATCATTGAATAAATAGCACTGGACTTCAAATCTATTGGAAGCAAGTGACACAAATTAGATGATTCGAGAAGATGCTACATTGATCAACAAGAAAGTGCGATATACATTTCATGACAATTTTGCCTGACCTTGTGACAGCGTCAGCCAAACGCTCTACTTGACTTATATGATGCAGAAATTTTGAAAAAAAAAGACAAAAGTTTCAACATTGTATCTCATTTAAAATTCATTCATAGTTTAAGCGTTTTCTGGAATAATTCCTGACCACCTAAAAGGTGTTCATTTTGCGAAACGTATATCTTAATTAAACTGGACAATTAAACTTAACGTGACAAACCTGTAACAATATCACTCCTTATTTGTTGAACCAGTTCTTGACCTTGACCTTCATCGGTGGAGTGTGTATCAGAATTTTTTCTGAATTGTAATTCAATCTCATATTTCTCATCCAGTAATATTTTCTCCAGTTTCTCCAATTCCTCCAGTACATCACGGATTTTGGCAATCTTGGTTGAGCATTCAGAACAGTAGAATATCTCTTGATCTTTGACTCGTTCCAAATAAATGTCCAGTTGTGGAACTTCAAGAATGTGTTTCAAAATGAAGGAACTCTCAAAAGGGTCAAGTGACGAGTCTGTGGTTTTCTCAATTTTGTCACAACAAAGAAAACACTGACTAACCTCCGTAGTTGCCATGGTAAAAGATTTTAAAATTCCAATATCCCACTTTCACTTTTTCAAAAAACTTAGAAGTATTCCGGAAATCGCAATCTCAGTTTGGAAATGTTTACGAATTTGAATTTGGAGACAGGAATGTGAAATGGCTTTCGTTCCATTGTTGAAATTTCAATGGCCCTGAAGACGTACAGGGTGGATCACAAGCCTTGTCCCAACCAAGTGAACGAACTCAGGACTGGGACTAGAACATAATTTATCACTGCTCAGATGGCACCCATAATTTAATGTTTTGCCGAATTTCATGTTTTGCCTGGGTTGTATAGGGCGATTTGGTGGTGACCACCCTGAAGAGATTTTCACATATTTCACAAAAAATTTATATAAAATTTAAATACATTTATATTTAGTTAAAATGAAATAATTGGAATTATTCTGATCAAAATGCATATTTTATACGATTTTAAAATATATCATTGTGGGTATTCGAGCTGTTGAAAATATTTTAAAATAAAATGGAAATGTATTCTGGCATTTTTCCCGTATGGAAAAATGTTCGAGATCAGTCATTTTGGGCGTCCCTGGGAGATGCAGATTGGCACACTGGCGTTGGACTGAACAAAACGTTTTGTTTTACGTAAATCGGTATGCGTTGAAACAAAGGAAGCTCGATACCTTTAGGGTGAATTGTAAAAAAAACTTGATCTTGTTCTTGTGTGCGTGTCAAAAAAGTGGATTTTATTTCCGAACTGGACCCATTTAAGCATTAAGGTGTAGTGAGCACTTCATTTTCTACTCAAAATGTCATCTAGTATGTAGCAAAGGTTGAAACTAGAAACTAGACTTCTGGACTTAGAGGCAGATTCCATTATTTAATTTTGCTGAAAGTTAATTGAGAGAGACTCTGCGCTGCGCGCTGCATGGAGACGATTTCAGGAGCGACTAGGTGTTAAATCCTCAAATCTTGGACACAAATATTTTATAAAGGCGAACAATTTACACTTTCTGCTAAAATTAATTTTTGTTTTTAAAATTAAAGACGCTTTATGATTTTTTTTTGTAAACTGTTTACCTTCGCATTGCCCTGGTCAACCTAACTACTATAAAAACTCTAATCTGTCTCCCCGCAATTAGTGATGGATTTCTTTCGTTTATACACAACACAGCTCACGACACCTTAAACTGCTTTTGTGGGATGACAGCTGGTGCAGGCAACACAACAGGTGGCAATAATTTTTACGGCCAGTACTTAAAACAAAAAATAATTGCTTTTATCCTCATGATTCATGAAATCTAATGACTGAAGGCATGGAAATAATTACTCCCAATATTTTGTACATGGGAATGTATGTAGAGTCTACATTTCTTTTACATACTTACATTTGTTGTTTCATACACAACGATAGAACCTACAATTTTGGGGAAATTACCATAATTCATCCATAATATGCCGCCATCGCCAGAATACATACCTTTCAATTTTTAATTACTAATTATATTCAGTTCACTTTGTTTTTTTTCTTTTACTAGTGACAAATTCATGAGTCAAAGTTAGAGTTGAATTAAAGTTGCTGAAATATCTTGACAAGGAGAAATGTTGCTAATTTAGATGAACTTACTTTAAATGTTTAAATATCATGCAAATTTATTTTAGACGAGATTATTTGATAAAAGTAATCAATTTTTTATATTATGGTAGCAAAAATTAGGTTTAATGGCGAATAATACATATACAACCACGCATAAAATGAAAGATTACAAGTTTACAAGCTACGCAGTTCTTAAGTTTAATTTAGTAAGAACTTTATGAGCTGACTGGTTTTCAAATCCAAGGCTTCAACTAGTACAGAAGGCGCCATGGCTTAGTTGGTTAAAGCGCCTGTCTAGTAAACAGGAGATCCCGAGTTCGACTCTCGGTGGTGCCTCACTCAAGCTTTTTGTCTTTATGCCAAAAGATAATTTTTTGGTGTTTTAATATTTACCTGTACTTTGCTCCAGTGTTCAATGAAAAAGTCCCTTCTACTAAAATTGGTTCCAGGGTTAGACAATATGAATAATTCATTATTATTCATAATTGTTTTCTTTATTATTTCAAACATGGAAACACGTAAAATCTAGTGTAAATTAAATTACAGTCAAAAATTCAGTCATTTACGGCACGGCACTGTAGACGTAAATTAAGTTAACTAAATAGAAGCCCCACGGACTTCTGTTTTTGGAACGGATAAATAAATTGACCCAGCATAATATTCGCAAGAAAGCGAAGCCGTTAATATTCACCTCCGACTTCTAGTCTTCAAAAAAAAAATCTTTTATTTGACAATTTGACATTAATTTTAACTTATCTAGCTGGCAAATATAATCGAAAAGGTTTTAATCGGTTATTTACAGTGCGATCTTTTTGCCCCAGGTCATGGCTTTCTTCGTGAGAAAGCCCGGGCGGGAATATCTCCGATTAACGAATATCCCGGATAAAAATTCAGCTAGAAAGAAATTGACAAAACTGTAATTAATTAAGGTCAAGTGAATAAGAACAGTGAAGGTCAACGATTCAAAAACGCACGTGGTGTGGACGAATAGAATCTTTGGTAAGCGACGAGTGTTAGAGCTTATTTCGTTCTATTTAACACATTTTTAGTGCAAAGACAAAAGAGCAGGAGCAGATGCTAATTCCGGTTCTTGTATAAATTATATTTAAATGATTACTTAACTGGTTTTAAGACCACGCGAGTCTGACTCTCTATTCAATTGCGTAACTTTTAATCTGGTGACTTGGTTTGTATTCAACTACCATACACCATAAGATAGTCTGTTATCAATAAAGTTTTTAATCAGTTGGTGGGTGGTTCAAGGTCATAGGTCAATCTACTAATCCTGTGGGGCACGCTGTTTCATTCTCCTGATCTTCAGTCTGTCTCTTGGATTCTACGGTCTACGGCCTTCTAGTCGGACCCACTGATTTCTACCTGCACTTTTTGAAGTAAGTTATTAAATAATTAAATTAATTAATTTCATTTTAATTATGTCCTTAACATATTCGGTTAACAGAATATTAATTTATTGAGATCATTTCTTGTTTCTATCTAGCCTGAATTAATTGAATTTTGTGTAAATGGATTTCGTTTTTGACATAATACTCTTATTTTAATTCTGAACAAAGGCTTGAAAATCATTTAAAAGAAAACGATTTAATTAAATATTTCTCTCCATTTATTTGTTCATTTTATTTTTATTTATGTTTTTCAAGCCATGTCTGTATGTTTATAAACTATTTCAAACTAACAGTCGGTTGCACCAACTAGGAATTAATTACCTATTTGCATTTGTCTTTTTTAATTTGTTTTAACAATTTGTAGATGTCGACTGTAGATGTACTGAACAGTTTTAAGGGGGAGGAGGAAGCGAAGGGAAACTATGCGGAAGCCCATTATCGTTCCCCTCTGGGTACCCGCTATGCTTCACCTCAAATGTTGTACAATTTCAGCGATTTAAAAAAGTTTTCAACATGGAGAAAATTGTGGTGGATTTTGGCGAAGGGTGAACAGGTGAAAAAATAATCATTTTTTGATTTTTACAGAAAATTTGTCTAATCTAATCGTGAAATAGTCGGATCAGATAATATGAGAATCAAGTTATCTGGAACTGATCTGACGAATGAGTCATGTAATGTATCGTATGCCCGATTTGACAGTTGTCTGATGGGGGTACAACTTGAATTGTCTGATCTTATCATACCATTACGCGTCCACTACTGTACCATGTGTGCATATTCATTCTGTCAATTTCTGACAGGGAATAGTCTAGATTTTAATATTTGTTTTGTGTTTTTCCAGGTCGCGTTTAAGAATCAAGGTCTCAACCAAATTACAGACGAGCAATTGGAAGAAATGAGCAAAAATATTTACAACATTGATTTTGCCCAAGCTGCTGTTGAAGAAAAGGCAGTGAGACACGACGTGATGGCTCACATTCATACATTTGCCACGTGCTGTCCCAAGGCTGCTCCAATTATTCATCTCGGTGCTACCTCTTGTTTCGTCGGAGACAATACCGTGCGTAAATTTTATTTTATTTGTTTGATAAATACAATTCCAGGCAGACTGACAGCTAGAGCTAGATTTTGCGGTGTCAGTGACTGACCGTCACTGACACCGCAAAATCTATACATACTATAAATATAGAGCTGGTACTTGTGAATTCTAACCCTCCTTATATTCTTGAATGTTTTTCAGAAAAGAAATTTCTACAAAGTTAGAGACATTTGTCGTAAAATTCTTAGAAAGAAAAAGCTAAAGGTTAAATTCAGTATTCAGATGGGTAATATTTTTGCATAGCGTGGAGAAAGTAAGGGAAAGTTGTAATGAAGAAGGAAGAATTCGTCGTGGTTAAAAAGGTGCAGAATTTAAGATTCAATAGTCCTTTGAAATTGAATCGTAATGATTTGTCCAGGGTTGGAGAAAGTCGTTGCTTTTTTTATAAAAAAAAATATGCCTTTTTGTTTCGGCCCAAAAAAGGTGTTCTGAATCAAAAGTAACATGTTTTTCTAGACATTTTTTAAATCTTGAACAAAAGCTAAAGTGGAAAATTTCTATTATTTTTTTTTAAATATATTTTCGAGGGAGAAACCTGTTCTAAAACAATTTTTAACAAACTTTCTCTTTTTTTCCATTTTTATTATTTTAAGCGTTATTTTCGAAAAAGAAATACTTGTTTTAAAACATGTCAACCCCGACTTTGTCCACTCCCAGATAAGATGTTTTGACCTCCACAAGTTAATAAATCGAACATGAATTTTTTAGTTAAAAATTAAAATATAAATTAATAATATCTGAAATGAATATTCTGATTTTCTTCACATTTTTTAGGATTTGATTGTTATTCGCGATGGACTGAATATCATTTTGCCCAAGATTGCTCGGTGCATTGATCGTTTGTCTAAATTCGCAAGAAACCAGAAAGATTTGCCAACTCTTGGATTCACCCATCTTCAGTAAGTAACCAATTTGCAATACTTTATAAACATTATTAAAAATGTTGACCGTAACTTCATCTTATTTTAGGCCTGCCCAGTTGACCACAGTAGGGAAAAGAGCCAGTCTTTGGTTACAAGATCTTTTGTTTGACGAACGAAATGTTTCTCGCGTTCGAGGTGACCTTCGATTCCGAGGCGTCAAAGGAACGACGGGAACTCAAGCCAGTTTTATGCAACTCTTCAACGATCATCAAATAGTCAAAGATCTTGACGTTTATGTTACAAAGGCTTCCGGGTTTGAGCGAAGTTACGGTGTGACTGGTCAAACATACAGTCGACGAATTGATGTTGATGTCCTTCATTGTCTGGCTGCATTAGGTGCCTCAGCCCATAAGGTCAGAATCAGAACAATTTACTAATTTTTGATTTTTTAGACGATTTTTCAATGGAAGTATTTTATTTAGATCTGCACGGACATTCGTCTACTTGCGAACATGAAAGAAATTGAGGAACCTTTCGAGAAACTCCAAATCGGGTCATCTGCCATGGCTTACAAGCGAAATCCAATGAGGAGCGAACGGGTAATTATTATACTGCTTTATCATTATCATTCGCAATTCGTACGTTAAGAAGATAGTCCGCTCCTTTACAACAGTTCACTCTGAAACTGAAAGGTTTGACCAAATTACCATGTGTTATCTATAATAATCCTATTTTGTCCTCAGGTTTGCTCTTTGGCTCGACATTTGATGGCTTTACCAGCTAATGCCACAAATACAGCTGCGACGCAATGGCTTGAAAGGACACTTGATGACTCAGCCAACAGACGAATCACTCTGTCCGAAGGTTTTCTAACTGCTGATGCAATCCTTGAAACTTTACAAAATATTTTTGAAGGACTTGTTGTTTACCCACAAGTGATCCAGAAACATATTCGTCAAGAATTGCCGTTCATGGCTACAGAGAATTTCATTATGTCAATGGTGAAGGCCGGTGGAGACAGACAAGTATGCTTTCCTCATTTCACATTTATTTTTATACATACGTAATTTCTCTCTGAATTTCAATTTTTTTTTTCGATAATGTAGGAATGCCATGAACACATTCGTGTTCTTTCACAAGAGGCTGCCCGTGTAGTCAAAGAAGATGGTGGAGACAATGATTTGGTTGAAAGGATTCGTAAGTCAGATTATTTTAAACCAATCTGGGAACAATTGGATGCTCTTCTGGACCCGAAAACTTTCATTGGTCGTGCACCTGAACAGGTAATTAATAACATGTAGTGAAAATGAAGGTTTCAAATATAAGAGTGAAATATGTCAACATTTCTCAATTAAAAATACAAATTTTTCAAAGTTTTTGATAAATACGAATCCAAATTATTAGATTTGGGACAAGTTGGCGCAAGGACATCCTTGCTATTCTGCTATGTCATGCTGCACAAAGTTAACTATATTTTGCAAACTTTTCATGTTCTGTGCAACATTTGAAATGAGATTGAATCTTTTAAAGAGCGGAGACCTTATAAACCCTTTAAAAATAAGACAAAAGCTTGATAAAAATGTGCTAGTAAGCCTCGGTCTCACGCCATGAAGTTATTGTTTTTGCCCAAGTACCCGAATTTCCATGTAAAAATTTTTCGTTTCATTTAACTCGATTTTTCACTCTCACAAAATACACTGAGAAGCGCATTTCCTATCATAACCCGATTCATTGTTTACTCTTGTCTTTATTGTATTCCAGGTCGAGGACTTTTTGAAGGAAGAAGTCGAGCCTGTATTGGCCAAATATTCTGGTAACCTTACCGGCACCGTAACACTGAATATTTAAATCAAAGTTGTAGTCGTAACTTGTCCGCTGAATTCCACCCGATATAAAATCATCAACATCGGATCACTAATTGACACCAGATGTAAATTATTTTAAACTAAATTATATTTCGTCATTCAAAATTTTTAGTCGAAGAAATTGAAATTGTCATGCGTATTTCTAGAGACATATTTTCGAAATTAAAAACCCTTCCACAACATATACTAAATAGACATTTTTATTAATTCATATTTACATGCAGTTATTGAATTATTCTACGTCAATTTGTTCTAGAGTAATAAATAAGAATTACTACAAGCATACTAAAACAGATCTTCAACAGACGGCCGATTTGTTTACATTCTCTATACAAATGTACTCAATAGAAACAATTTACAGTGCTGTTTATAGTGTGAAGTGCACATATATTTAATACTACGCAAACTGCTGTGCATGGCCCAAGGATGAGTTGCTTTCATGCAAGTAAGTACTATCTATCATTGTGTTTGAAATGTTAGACAATCAAGTAACACAAAAAAATTATAAGAAAACTATGGATACCGAGACTATTTTTATATAATATAAATGAATAAATTAAGCTCAGAATTTAGGGTCAACGGTTGCTTATATATTTGAGACGTGGGTCATGAAACTTCAACCTGGATTTAGTTCCTGGTAGGCTTGTACCTTGACCTTTAGACGATTGTGCTGCTTTGTGTGTCAAGGCATGACGACGAAACTCTCTAACATACCAAAATTGTTCCCCGCAAAGATTACAAGTAAAATCAGGTCCCGTGTTGTGAAGTTTTAAGTGGGCAACCAAATTTTTCTTTTGTTTGAATGATTTTTGACAAACATGGCAATTGTGATTTCTCATATCTGAATGGGATTCCAAATGAAGTCGAAGTTCAGCTCTTGTTCGACAACCCAATTCACACACAGGGCATCGAAAGTTAAATATTCCAAGATGCATGTGCCTGATGTGATTACGTAAACATATTTTATTAACGAATGTTTTCCCACAATCGTTGCACGTGATTCTTGAAGAATGGGATGTAGACGCGGAACTGGACGCAGAAGAGGAGCTTTCAGGTTTCTGTGTCCTCAGATTTCCGATATTCATTTTCTTGTTCACCATATCAGTTTGTCGCATTCGATTAATTGTCCGTTTGGAGGGTCGACATTCAGGGTCAGTTTCTGGAATACTCGGATGTATAAGTTCATCGTGTTCGTTCAGAAGGTCAAAGTCATCAAAATAAGCTCCACATTTCCAGCACATGAACGCAGTGGCATTATTTTCTAGAAAATAAATAGAATTTATCCCTTAATTCGGTTGTTATCTGGGATTATGACCTCAAAATTTTATCCTAATCTTTCAGAATTCGGGTGAAATTTGTATTATTTTTAAGCAGACATAAAATGTTTGCGAATATTACCTGGACTTAATGTGCCCTCATGACCTGGAACATATTCTTGATAAGTTTCATCGTCGTCTTCGGTAAGATCGATAAATTCACCATTGACATGAAACATATTTTGGGGATGATCACCGTCACCCATCGTAACTTGGACCTCATCGTAATTTTCCAGTTTTATACTAATCGTATCATCCTCCTCATTCTCTTGGTGACCTTCTCCTTCAATTCCCTCTTCTTCCTCATTCTCTGGGTGACCTTCGCCTTCAATTTCTTCTTCGTCTTCATCATCAATCACACAATGTGTTAATAATACGGGATGAAACTCCGGGTCTACGTCCTCATCTGGGTCTTCAGGGTTGTCGGGCTCGAATGCAATGTTGAACTGGTTGCTGAAAAGAAAAGGAAACATTTAAGAGTCAAATTCTTGAATGCTAGCTAGCATAACGCTGACTAATAACGAAATGCCTGATGACTGAACCACTACGCTACGACGGACCGAATTAAAATATAAAAAATGGACGTAAATCTCACCTAGCTTCACCTTCCTCGACCTTTACAAAATCAGGAGGAATAAAATCAAATGATGACTTTAAAAATTGTAAGCTCTGTTTCCGGTTCCTGGTCCTGGTACTTTCAGGATAACGAGAAATACTACGGCCGGTGGCCGCGGCCATGTCATCTGGTTGTTGTATTTGTTGTGACCATGACCTAGACCTAATTCTGGTACTTGATCTTTGATTGTCAGTGCGGCTTGACGAGGCAATCGCGACATTTGGTACTGTAGGTGGAGGTAGGTCGACCTTGACCTCTGGAATTGCAGTTGTGGCCGAGTCAACTCTTTCTAAGGGCACATCACTCATAATTCGGATTGAAGTTCTAGGTCTGGATCTCCGCCCGATTTCTTTTGCCTTCAATTTGTCCAACATAGAAAATATGGCACTGGATTTCATATCTAGTTTGAAATTCAAAACCAAATTAATTAAGTATTAAAAACTCGCATAAAAATTGGAATTCTTTGCGTCACTTTTTTGGAGTAGTGATTTGATTGTTCGTTCGCTATATTGAATGTTCCATCGCTACCCAACATTATAAGGCGGTTCGGTCTCAGCTACTACTAGGGGTACCGTCCCTGAATGTCAATTAATGAATGTGTTCGTAATTAATTTAATTAACTATTTAATTAATATTTACCTGTAACAATGTCATTCCTTATTTCCCCAACTGACCCTTGTTCTGGACCAACATGTGAGTCTTTTCTAAATTGTAATTCAATTTCATATTTCTCATCCAACAATACTTTCTCCAATTTCTCCAGTTCTTCCAGCACATTCCGAATTTTAGAAATTTTGGTTGAACATTTTGAGCAGTATGAAATCCGTTGAGCGCTAACTCGTTCCAAATAATTGTCCAGTTGTGGAACTTCCAAGATGTGTGTTAAAATGAAGGATATCTCATGTGGATCCTCAACTGGTCCACACTTTTCAATTTGGACACAACATAGAAAACAGTGATCGTTGGTCACCTTGACCTTGCCGTCATTGACCTTGTTCGCCATTATAAAATTATAAAAACTATCAATAATGTGTGACCTCAGATTTCAAAATTCGAATAATTATCCGGAATTCTTCCAAGAAATTAAAAATTATTAGAGTTGTTTATGAATTTGAATTTGGAGGCTTCGCTACTTCTGAAACTCTCGATGATCGACTTATTGTCCCCGCCCCCTCAATGTTCAGTGAGTAATTTGGGTTGGATGAGCATAGATGTCTTACATTCCGGACACTGACAATGCAATAATACAAGCCTTGTTGGAATTATGACACAGCATAATTTTGATTTCGAAATATGAACATGAAGTTAGGTACTTTGAAGTATGTAATGCTATCCCGGGTC
Source organism: Protaphorura glebata (assembly GCA_034694305.1). Classification (NCBI taxonomy): domain Eukaryota; kingdom Metazoa; phylum Arthropoda; class Collembola; order Poduromorpha; family Onychiuridae; genus Protaphorura; species Protaphorura glebata. The sequence goes on along the minus strand of JAQFYE010000684.1, from coordinate 14,980 downwards.
ACCGAGCGTATCCTGAAATTATTTCGTAATCGCAGCACTGACATTCGATTTCGATGTCATTTAGAATTACGAAATATGCAATGATAACATGTATATAATAATTATGAAATATTTCCAGAAAGATCTCGGATTTATTCATTACGAAATACTTTCGGATATTGATTTGCCGGTTGTTAGTTTCTTATTTCGAAATGATTTTTCAATCCAAACGTTTTCTCGAAATTGTTTCAAACGATTGAATCGCCATATTTGATTTTATGGTCAGGACTCGTCAGTCTGATTTTTGATTCTTAACAGTGAGGACGTGTGGTCGTGCAGTGAAAAAGTTTTTAATATAAAACATTAATTACAATTAAGCACAGGTATATGAAATGCAATACTAGTTTAATATTTAAGAACAATTAAAGCAAAGCATTAATTTAAATCTAATCCGAATTTTTTTTCGAGTTCCGCAGATTTCGCAAAAAGAAATAAAAAAAGCACAAACTCTTCCTCAAGTTTGGATCACACTCTGAATTCTTTGACATTTGACGCCGTTGCATCCGGTAAGGAATTAAGTTATATTTTTTAAATTTAAATTATGGTTAATTTTTTGAATTACATATTTCTCATAAAATATTTCGCACATTTCACTAAATATGCTGGAGGAGTAGTCCGCATGATAGTTTTATAGGAACGTCCGTAAGCATTTTCCTGCAGTGCAGCGGTGGGTTAGATTCCACCGAAATATTAAAAATGTCTGATTTTAACTTACCCCGACTTTCCCCTATACTACTGGGGGTACCTTCCCTAGGTTAAACGGAGAGTAACCAATAAGTATGCACGAAAAATAAACATGGTTCGGCTCGATACCAATTTACGAGCACTTTAATGAATAGCGTGCAGTTTCGAAAGTGTAGCAGATTTTCTTACATTCCAGACCCCTTAATAGCATTTCTAATGCCTATTTTTTTAACCGAAACGACTCCCACTAGATTTCCACACCGAAAATGTCGCGAGGCAATGAGGGCGGCAATTGGCGTGCACGTGACTTCTCAGTGGAACAACATGCAACACTACCAGACGTGATTCAGTACAGAGGTCGAGGTCACTCCGACTATCCTCCCACACGACCACGGCCTTTCGTACCAAGAATCTCGGCAGAACCATTCATCCCAAGGTTGTCCGAAATAGGTTTCGGCAACCAGTGGTCACAGCGGCATGTACAAAGTGCCTTCCCGTTACCGACCATCGTAACCATGGCTCCTCCTCCACAACCACCACAATTCATGGCTCCTCCCCTAAGACCTCCATATATCATGCCATTCAATGCCTATCATGTATTTCGTGGATTTTCCGCCAGAGCGGGGAATGGGCAAGAACTTCAGGTCATCCAAAGTGCTTCTCGAATTCCACAACAGGGAGTGCCACATTATCATATCCATCCTGGTCACTTTCCTACCCATGGCCACTTCCATGCTAATACTCATGGCCACTCCCACGGCCATGTACATTTCCAGGGCCGTACCCAAGCCCCAATGATTCCCTTCAACGCCGAGCCCAGGACACGAGATCAAGAAACGCAGACAGTGCAAGGGTTGAGACGCCCAAGGGAGAACCCCAGGCCCCGGACTTGGAGAAATGCTGGGTTCTGCACATTTTGTAGGAACAGTGGAGAGTCGGAAGAGGTCTACAGGAGTCACCTTCTCAAGGTCAGACGAACCCAAATCCTATGCCCATTGCTGACTGGAATTGTGTGTCCGTTTTGTCAAGCTACCGGTCAGGAGGCCCATACTCGAAGACACTGCCCTGTCAATATTGAGGCTCGGAGACAGGGGATCATTTTATTTGCCCCGGGCGATGACGGTGAAGGCGAGGCCCACCAGGGCGACGGTGATAACTCAACCGAGTGATTTAAGTCAAAACAAGTCTAAGGACATGGGAACATGTTCCATGGATGATACTGGGAGATACCAGATGCCTATTTTCACTAGCATCGGCTTCATTATAGGGTAAGTTAAAAAATTAAAGAACAATTAATATTTTTAATTAATTTCTGTTAAACATTTCAACCAGGTTCGTTTTCGGCTAAATGAATTCAAGATCCGAAGGACCTCCGCCGCTATTGATGGAACACAATGAATTAATTCGTAACTACATGAATGAACTACAAAATAAATAAAGTTTTAACTTGTATTAATGCTTAGAATAAATTAATAATGATAACCTGACTGCAACATCAATTCCTCATAAGCAACGACCAACGTTTATTATTTACATACATCAATGGAAAGTATTACACTATATTCCTGTTATATTCTGGAAAATCTTAAGAGTTTTCGGTTCACAAATTCATTTTCTCCATTTAGCGGTCCCTTTTGTACGTCCACCATTTCATCTTGTCGTGAGGATACGTTTTTGATTCGCTGTCAGTGTTCCAAAGTTTATTACGCTTACGCAATTTACAGAACGGCAAATCTGTAATTCTCGACCCAATAATGTTTCCATCATTCCAAATATTTCAAATATTCGGAAGGATTTTGACCCAAATAATATAGTCCGCAAGATAGTTAGTGCTCTTAAAATCCATAATGTTCATATAAGAATTCCTCTGTGCAATTCCGGAATAACAACTACGAAGACCAATGCCTTCTTGGTTTCGACTTTCGACGTATCTCCAAGACAAAGTTGGCAAATGAGGCAAAATCTGATGTACAAGTTGGCAAAGTGAAAGATGTATTCAAAACCAAAGAAAATTGTAAAATCAGTTCGTCATAAAAACCAAGATTTTCCGAAAGTCATCAAAATCGTTATTAAAAAATTCATTTCTCGGGTAATCTTAGTACATGCTTCTGGTAATTTAATGTCAGCCAAAAATTTAGGGTCCGGAAACCGGTATGCTGCTCCTTCCTACATGCTAGGACAAACGGCACTGTGCACACCGGAACCATTTTAAAGTTTAATTTCGTAGATGTCAGTTTACAATCAGTGATGTCAAACGACAATTTATAATGTTTTACTTGAAATTGATTTAGGTTATGTTGTTAATTCAAAGCGATATGACCAACAAAAGTTTTATAGTTTTCTCTAGTTCATTTCAAGAGAATAAAGCTGTATAATGGCTTAGAAACAGAACGAAGGTGAATAAACCAATTACACAAACATTACATTAACTGTAAAAGAAAATTTACGATTCAATTCTTCTCGAACTTGTTCAGGTGATTGATTGTGTAAATTCGCAGCGAATGAGCTTTTGCCAATTTGATTCGGCCTTTGGCTATGTCAATTAAGTACTTGGACTCCTGCATGGTATCCTGAGCCCAAGTTCATCATCAATGAACTTTTGCCTTCGCATTGCTGTCTGTTCACTCGAAAAAGTAGTCCAATTCGTGTAGGGTCTTTTCTGTCAACGCAATAAGTTAGTTGAACATATTCTTTGTTTTTCTTAATAGCTTTATTATTACACCCGAGATTCCACACTGTCGCCGATCAATCAGCGTGACATGAGTTGTATTTTGTGGACACTGTAATGTAATGAATTTAATGAATAAACTAAACGAAACTAAGTAGGACTTCGTCTGGTCTCACAAATAGTACCGAACATTAACGAAATCTTAACGGATTAGTTGGTAATAATTTCCAGACAACTACTCGTATGTCTGGTACAAAAAGTTGGATGCATTGAATCCATAGCCGGTGAGAAGTTCCGAGTTGGCGTCAATTTGTGCTTGGGTTAAGATTGGGTTGATTGATATGACGTTAAAGACTTGTGCACCACCGGCGAAACAATGCCACTCTGTGAATGCGGAGTCGTCAGCCCAAATAAATGTAGAAACCATTGCAGTCCCTGAAATCAAGTATAACAAATTATCGTATCATATAGCTACAAAATGAATTAAATTAATTCATTTTGTAGCTATTTTAGCTAATTTGTAGCTAATTCAAAATTATAGTACAAGTTGCCCCGGAATGATGTAGCCAACTTCATTTTGATGTCACTTTTACCAACCGTGTTGAATTGTGAGGGTAGACGCAAATTGAACCTGAAAAATTAGAACTATTAATAAAATTTATTACGATATAATGGCTAACGGTGACCACCACCTAATAATAGCATTTGTAGTAATTTTTATTAATCCTTCTTGTTCTTCAACTTCAATTTTCGCGTACCCTCATTTCATTCGAAACGCTTGGTCAAAATCTACATCAAAATGAAATCTTTTGCATCATTCTGGGACACCCTGTATAAAAATGTCCAAGATGTAACCATTGCTTTTTTGTGACTGACCACCAAATCCGAAGGGGGCGGAGCCAGGACTTGCATTCAGGATACTACATGTAGCATTTGTAAGGGCCCAATTGTTTGGAATGCATCGAACTTGGTAGCTAGCGGTAGGGGGGTTAAATATGTTGACAAGTCCTGCAGAAAGAGAGAGAAGAGCGATGATGGATGGGAACGTGACCCGAGGCTGGAGTGATTGTAGTTGAGCCTATAAAGAACGGTAATCGGTTGTCCAATTTAAAAAATTCAAATCGATAGTTTATTCATTAATAACAAAGAAGCCGATACTATTAGTGCCAAAATAAATGTACCTGAGTGGTGGCAATGGTATTGGTTGCTTTCTGGTATTGCCAGCGATAGTAAATCTGATTCGCCAGTGGCGAATACATTTTGAATCCTTGAGGCAAGGCTCCGAGCTACAAATAATTAAACACATTCCAACGTTTCCAATATTGTCGTACCATATAGAGCCCGGGATGAAACGTAAAAATAGGAAAGACCAGGCGCCCTGCAGAGCCTGGTCAAATCTAAAATTAGGAAATAGTGACCCGTCTCGAATACGGCCTTGTCTTCTACCACATAATTTGGAATTTTGAAAAAATGAGTACTAAACTTAAGACATTTGAATTACGAGTAGTTAAATATGCACACGAAGTTTTAGGTACGGTTAATTCTTGTAAAATAAAATATGTTACAGGTATTTTTTTTGTTCTTGTCAGTTTAAAAGAATCATTGAAATATAAACCGGGTACAAATATAGCGTCCGGTCCGAAGAAACCCCAGTTTTGAAATCCTTTCAAACTTAAGCATCGAAATTCCACTCCGTTCGTTACGGTAAGGCGACCAGACCCCGCCAGACTAGCTGTCCAACTTACGGTAGGAGTAAGTCAGTGGTTACACAGTGTAACCTGTACCATTGTAACCTACTTAGCCTTCCATTTTAACCTACTATTGTAACCTACCATTGTAACCTAACCTATTTAACCTATGGGTGTCCTTCAAAGTTAGGTTAGGTAAAAAATGTCAGACGGGATTAGCCGGGAAACGACGGGATTTGCTGGGGTAGGTCAGACGGGATTTGCCGGGAAAGGACGAGACTCTTCCGGATTAATTTGCTCCACCACCTCTACCTCTACCTATGTAAAGAGTCTGGAGAGTAGTCCAATACAATGTGTAGTCTCATGATTTCTCCAATTCCACGTCAAAAATTCGCAATCAGTAACACATCACACGTTCGAACTTCTCGAATTAATGGAAAATATTTAGTATTTTCTTATGACATCGCAGACTTGAGCAGAAAAATATAGTCATGTTCAAACTAAGGTCAATTGTAAGTAGTTAGTTAGTTAGAGTTAGTTATTTCTTTTATTACGGTCAAGAATTTCAGTTCGCAATGTTGAAGTGTTGTTGTTGCTTTATTATTGAATGTCAATGAATGACGATTTGGAGTATGACGTATTTGTTGAATGAGACTTAATTTGTTCGTAAGACGTATTTGTTCAAAAATTGGGAAACACTCTAAATAAATTGTCTCCGACGGTCCAACGTGTCCATTGATCGGAGCTAAATAAAATATTTCGAATGGCAATGTCTGTCGTCAATGTATTAACTGAACAAAGAATGTCCGCAGACTCCTGCAGAGATTGGCAAGGTGTAATTATCAAAATAAAGCAAGATAATATAATACGGATAATACGGAATATGTGTGACAATACAAAAAAAACAATAAAAACTTGTTTCAACACCTTCCGATGTTAGATCGGCCCAGATTCCTTCCATCTCTGTGCCAAGTTAAATGTTTCGACGCTCGTTCCCCCTTTGCCGGCAAAAGGCACCTTTTGTGGCCATAAGTTAAGAATCGAAATATTTATGTTATCACTTTAATATCAAGATTGAGATATTAAATAATTCCAAGAAAGTTCAATTTCAATGTTACATTTAATTGTATATTAATTATGGGTCTGCACCTGTTAGTTTCTAAATTCAGATGATTTACTATTAAAGAATCATTTATATTATGGTCCACTTTACAATTTATATTCTGAATAATTTATTGTCCAAACACATCAACAGTTCATTCATTGTCAAAACCAGAGTCCAAGACCATCACTAATTATTCAGATATTTGAGAAAATTTTACGTTCACTAGGAGATACGAGTTACACAGGCTGTTTTCTTATGCGACATTTGACTGTCACTCCTATATCCATACCATTCAGCCACGTCGGGATATGATATTGATTTATACGCATACGCGGCGTGACCGCATAGTTTATCGCATATTTTACAGAATTGATTAACGAAGGTGAGCTGCTCAACCCAAAAGTCATTTCTCCATTCGAAATATTTCAAATATTCGACTGGATTTTTGTCCAAATATATTAAGTAGTCCGCCAGATCTTTGACACTTTTAAAATCCATCACACTAATGTAAGATTTCTTTGGCGCGATCCTAGAGTAATCTCCTCCACCGTAGACAACAGGAACCATTTGAGTACGCAGAGTTCGAAAGAATTTTTCAGTCACATAGTCTTCACAAATATTATTTTCAAATGCCAAATAAAATTTGTAATTTGGAGCGATTGGATACGATAAATGTCAACACTGATAAATTTCTTCAATTCATTTGCAATCATGTCTCTTTTGGAATCAGAATTACAGTTTGAAACAATCCAAGCCACAATTCTTTTGTCCCTGTAACCAAAAATATGACGATATTAATTAAATCTAATTAAAATCACGGAATAATTCTGATAAGGCGCGATTAACTTTTGTTTATTTACAAATGTTCCTTAAGTTCAAAAATGAATGGTTAGAATTTGGACCATTGATTGGAAATCATTAAATAATAAATCTCGCTTACTCGAGGTCATAAATTGTGGGGACTGGCGTGAGTGAGCGATTGTAAACCCCGTTGTTTCTTGTTCATTGTCCTTCCGATAAGTCACTGTCCAATTAAATAAGTTTGAGTAGTGTTTAAGTGATTTTCGTTGTGTGTCGAGATATCCGATTGTTGCAGGTTCCATGTAATACCAAACCCAGACTTGATTCATCGGACGAGAGATACTTGGCGGTCTGGTCGAAACGGTTTAGCGGAAAAAAATTTAGCGGATAAAGTTTAGCGGTAAAATCCTTAGCGGAAAAGTTTTAGCGGAAATGACCTGCTTCGGTCTGGTGAAGCATTCAAGAATTCAATAATCGAAAAGTTTACTCGAATGTATTTAGGATATTTTACCTTTCAGGATGATTTGTTCCGTGAAATACAACCGCATCGCTCATATCAAAATATTCCATGTCTTCAGTGAAAAAACATTTGGTACACGTCTTGGCGGTTTCATTCAGATAAGATGCGTAAGCATCCTTGAAACCGGTCCAAGCCATGAGGACGATTTTTTGGGTTGAGTTCTCGTGTTTTTGAACTTTCTGGAATATTATGGATTCTGTCATTAGTTCACGTTAAGACATGTTAGATCTCCTTCAATCATGTCTGTTTCCGTAGAGAATGCGTTATCATTCCATTTGGCCTAGGTATGGTACCATTGTACTAAGAAGGAATTGCATTGACGACACACTAATCACACGTCATTCCAGGAAATACACCACACAGAAATGACAAGCGGTTCTGCGCTTTATACCGTAACATGATCATTGGAAGTGGCGTCCACTATCTATAACAAGTACTAAGGAGCGAATAGACGCAATGCTTTTCCGCACAGAGCGAAAAGCGTCGAGAGTTCGGTCAATGGTTACGGATTATGGTGGGCAGGGAGTTGGACCAAAATAAAACCGTTGAAGGTTATGAATTTTTGAAATGCGGGCATCATTGAATTTGAAGTGCAGAAGGATTTTGGGTAAGTTGTACACGTGAGCAGGCTGGCGGGAAGGGGATTTTGAAAGGAACTGAATTGACTGTAAATGGAAATCGTAGTCAGTGTAAAATTTGTGACCTTTTTTTGTAACTCGGTTACCTAAGGATGTTATATTTTTGCCTTAATTTTTTCAAGGACGGTTGGATAATTTGCCCGTCGTCGGCGGACTATTGCTAGTCTATATTGTTTTTGAAATCAAGAAGTATAAAGTTAATCCATGAATTACCTTGAACTCCTTGCGAGATATGAACCGGCGGACATTGGCGTTATTGTTGAAGAGCCAAAACAGTACACCAATAATAAAAATCGATAGTAATGCAATATGCGAAAACCAATTTTTTAATTTCGGAACTTTCATGTTTGTCCACTAAATATTTTAACTACATATAAGCTCAAGACTTCTTGTTTTCTGTGAATTGGAGAACTGTCCTGAAAGGACGAAACCACTGGCTAATCAATAAAGTCACCTAAATCCACACAATTAAATTTGAAGGGTATTTATTGTTAACCACGTTTGAGTTGACTTTTACAAAAGACCAGAATTAGCAGTGACCTGTATGTTGACCCGCAACAATGTTGCCGTGTTCAGTTGAATGGAAACGGAGTTTTCTGGGAACCACATGACGTCGAATTTCTAACTAAAAACTACGTTGGAGGTCGCTAAGTCCTCGAACCAGACATTTGAGGACAGTAATAATAAGAATCGAAATAACACTTTACAAATTATACAATGTTGCATTTTGCATTTATTGTTCGATCACAATATCAGTTCATTCATTGTCGGAATTAGAATTAGAAGTCCAAGCAGTGCTCGAATGTTTAGGAAAATCTTATGGTCATTAGGCAATTAACAAGCCCTATTCTCACCGACCGGAAACTATTGGGTTGGATTGGATTTGATGTAATTTTATATGTCATTAATTTCATAGCTCACACAACATAAACATCAAAAATGAAACGTTGAACTATACTACTGCTAGACTGCTACTTCTAAATCTCCACCATTTAACAATGTCGGAATATCATTTCGATTCATACGCGTGACCCGTCAGCCCCCACAGTTTATCACACAATGTGCAGAATTTACTAACGAAGTTATACTGCTGAACCCAAAAATCATTTCTCCATTCAAAATATTTCAAATATTTGACCGGATTTCTGCCCAAATATATTAAGCAGTCCGCTATATGTTTAAAATTTCGAAGTTCCTATATTTTTAACCTGGTACCAAAGTTTGTTGCAACATTGACCAATTGGAGGTCAATCGAAATTTTATAAAAAACTACAAAGACGAATGCCTTCTTGGTTTTGACTTTCGTTGTGCCTCCAAAACGAAGATAGAAAATGAGACAAAATCTGATGTACAAGTTGGCAATATGAAAGATGTTTCGAAATCAAAGATAATTGTAAAATCAGTCCGTCATAAAAACCAATATTTTCCGAAAGTCATCAAAATCGTAATTCAAAAATTCATTTCCCCGGGTAGTCTTAGTACACGCTTCTGCCTGGTAATATAATGTCAGCCAAAAATTTAGGGTGCGGCAACCGGTATGCACACCAGAACCATTTTAAGTCTAATTTATAGATGTCAATTAACAATCAGAGATATGTGTCAAGTGTCAGTTTATATTGTTTTACTTGAAATTAATTTAGGTTATGCTTTTAAAGCGATATGATCAACAAAAGTTTTATAGTTTTATCTAGGTCATTTCAAGAAAACGAAGCTGTAATGTAATTTAGGCTGTAATCAACCAATTACACAAATACTACATAAACTTTAAATAACAATTTAGGAGTTCAATTCTTCTCGAGCTTGTTGAGGTGATTGATTACAATATGATGGGTAAATTCGCAGCGATTTGCCTACGCATCAACGTATCGCTGTCTGTTCGCTCCAGAAAGTAGTCCAATTCGTGTGACGTCCTTTCTGTCAACGCGATTAGTTAGTTGAACGTATTCATTGGTTTTCTTAATAGCCTTATTATTATACCCGAAATTCCACACGTTGGCCGATCAATCAGCGTGACATGAGTTGTATTTTGTGGACAGTGTTTGTAGTGACTTTAAAGAATAAACTATTTAAACTAAACAGAACTAGGAATTACAAGGTACACTCGTGAGGTACCCCCCAAGTTTTGAAGTCTGACTTCATACTGGGTGTTAGAGTCACTTGTACTGATGATGAATTGGACCTTACTTTTTTGTCAATCCAAGATGGTAGTCCTTCAGGGGACACCAAAGGTCATCTCCCGTTCTACTTAACGTAATATGAAAAACGAGAGACGGAGCATCTACCACAGCTGGGTTCGTTTTTTATATTACGTTAAGAACCTTTGGTGACCCCTGGAGGGCTACCATCTTAGATTGACAAAAAAGTAAGGACCTTTCCTTCATCGGTATAAGTGACTCTAAAACGCAGTGTATGTCAGACCTCAAAACTCAGTGGGCACTTCATGAGTGTACCTTCTTAGTCTAATCGCACAAATAGTAGCGAACATTAATGAAATTATTAACGAATTAGTTGGTAAAAATTTCCAGAAAAGTACGCGTATGTCTGGAACAAAAAGTTGGAGGAATTGAATCCAAAGCCGGTGAGAAGTTGAGAGTTCGTGTCAATTTGTGTTTGGGTCAAGGTTGGATTGATGGACATGACGTTAAAGACTTGCGCACCACCGGCAAAACAATGCCACTCCGTGTATGCCGAGTTATCAGCCCAAATAACTGTAGAAACGATTGCAGTCCCTGAAATATAGTATAACCAATTATCGTATCATATAACTGCAAAATGAATTATACGAGTTGCCCCTGAATGATGTACCCAACTTCATTTTGATGTTACTTTGACCAATCTTTTTGAATTAAATGAGGGTAGGCGCAAATTGAAGCTAAAAAATAAGGCGATTAATAAATTTTACTGCGAAATAACGGCTACGGGAGACCACCAGATACACCGACACCGAAGCACTCATGTGGTTCATTTGATGCAAGTCCCTTTTGGACCCAGAAAAGCGTAAATTTTGGGTTCGGCATAACAACCCTATTGAATTTAACAAATTATGACGTCATTCGCGTAATTGGCTGAGCAGGACAAATTTTAGACAAGAGGATTTACCAATTTTTGCCGGTATGACGTCATTATTTGTTGAATTCGTTATATCGAACATGAAATTACCCATTTTTTATTTCATTTATGAACATTTTCTGCACCCATAAAAAATCACCAAAGTTCTTCGGTGTATCTGGTGGGTACCCTAGGCCAGAATAGCATTTGTACTTGTAGTAATTTTTATTAATCTTTCTTGGTCCTCGGCTTCAATATTCGCCTACCCTCCTTTCATTCAAACGGTTGGTCAAAAGTTACATAAAAATATAATCGGCTACGATATTCAGGGACACCCTGTATAATAATTATCCCAAGTGGAACTATTGGTATCTGTGACTGACCACCAAAGCCGTAAGGGGCGGAGCCAGGACTTGCATTCAGGAGATTACATGTAGCATTTGTAAGGGCCAAATTGTTTGGAATGCATTGAACTTTGTAGTTAGCGGTAGGGGGGTTGAACATGTCGACAAGTCCTGCACAAAGAGAGAGAAGAGCGATGCTGATTGGAAACGTGACCCGAGGCTGGAGTGAGTGTAGTTGAGCCTATAAAGAACGGTAATCGGTTGTCCAATTTAAAAAAATCAAATCGATAGGTTATTCAGGTGACGATAATATTATAGCAAAATAATCAATACTATTAGTGCCAAAATAAATGTGCCTGAGTGGTGGCAGTGGTATTGGTTGCTTTCTCGTATTGCCAACGATTATAAATCTGATTCGCCATTGGCGCATACATTTTGAATCCTTGAGGCAAGGCTCCGAGCTAGATGAAAGAAAATATGTTACAGCTTTTTTTTTCCTGTTAATTTAAAATAATCTTGGAGACTGGGTACAAATATAGCGTGCGGTTCGAAAAAACCCAGGTTTCGAGAACCATTCCAGTATATGTATACCCCGGAATTCTACTCGGTTCGTTACGGTATGACGCCACGACCCGACCCCGCAAGGCTAAGCTGTCCAACTTACTGCAACAAAAAGTTCACCGGGTACTGAAATTGCGGGTGGATAAACACACGAACCATCCTGAACGGCTGGATCCAAATAGCTCAATTGTCCATTTACATGGAATGCCCAGATGCCCAGGACGATCAAAGTTTTAGACCAGAAATCCATTTGAAGTGTGAAGTAGTTTGTGATGTCAGGTGTGAATGGAGTGAATGTGATATGTATCTTTGTGATGTCCTGGGAAGAACTGCAACCTTGATCTTAATTTCACGCATATTTATACAAATCAATTAAAAAAATACTTGAGTTTAAAAAAAATAATTGAGCTTAAAAATATACGTGAGTTCCTGTCCCAAGTGAATGTAATCCCATATTGCAAGAGTTTACACCTGGAATATAATAATATTAATCCACAGCATGTCCCTTTTTTCATTCGCATTTTTTTAAACATAATTCCAAGCAGAGAGTGAATGGTCAATCGTATTCTTCACCTTAGAAAACATGTGCCGGATGCTCATAATAAAAATTAAAATCCTGTTCTACGCTTTACATTATTTGTAATACGGACTTCGGAATGAGGATTAGAAATATTTTTACTTAGATTTAATCAGTGTGTCATTAGAATAGAATAGAATGGGGTTTACTTCCGTGTCAAAGTCATAATACTACAACCTGTCTTCAAACAAAATTAGGTCATTCGTTTAAATTGTCGAGATCCCAATTGGCAGACCCTGTAAAATTGTAATGGACCACCCCGTAGCAGTCAGAAACAAGCAAAGTGAATATTTTAATTTGTTTGGTGTGAGAGTGTAATATGCGCCGTTTGAGTGCTTCATTGTAATGTATACGTGCCGTATGCTGGTTTGGAAAGGAAACCAGAGTGCGGCGCGCGGCGGGGTCAGCACTTTTAATTTAACTAGATACGATTTTATGGGTTTGCTTCCCGTGGTATCGAATGACGGGTTTTAGAACATTTTGACGTGCGGAGGTGGCTGTCTCAGTAGGATAGGAAGTCAGTCTGCATTTAGAGTTGAAAGTAAGATTGTGTCCTTGAGTTTGCATTCAAAAAACTTAATTATTTTGTGTTTTGAGTTTCTTCAATTATTTGACATGGGATAATTTAAAAATATTTGGGCGTGACTCATATTTGGTCAGCTGGATTCTAGGTGGGTTCCTGACCATTTAAGTAGGTTTATGTTCTCATGATCATGAATCCTGTCTGATTCGTAGTAGGTATACAAGTTAACGTGATGCGAGCACTCCGAAAATTCAACTGACTGTAAATGATTTTTATGTATTTTTCTTCTGACGTCTGAAAACTTCTAAGAAAATATTAAATGCTTTCCATTGGCTCGAATCTGTGACGTGCTTCTGATTGTGACTTGGAATTCGGGCTTACAATAAAAATCATGAGACTAAACATGTCGAGTTGGACTACTCGTACACGACTCATTCTAAAAATTAAACTGATGTTATCCGTTCTGTTGATTTTGCTGATTATGAGCAGATAATTTTGTCTTTTCCGTCGGAAACCTGACGCCCACGAAGATAACCAGGAAGTCAAGGTAATAATAGGAAACCGAAAGACTAGTTATACTCTGAACCCCATGTCTATTCTGAGCTGTGTCATGACTGAATTCAGATATCACACATTCCTAGTCAATTGATGGCTTATCTTCTATTACAACTAAGAGGAAAACCCCAACCCTGCTATTTACTATGCAGATTCAAAATTCGCCTTATTTTCACGAATACATTACTGCGCTAGATCACACTACACCGATCGTCTTTTTAACCGTAGGTTTCTGAGTTATCTATCCCATTAGGACGCTTTACTGGTTAAAGCAAAGTGAGGAAAATGCATGCTTATGCAATGGCTAAAACTTCAGAGCATATGAAATAATAATATTCCGGGTAATTTTCTTGCTAAATTCCTTAGAGATAGCTTATTTCGTGTATAGCGGTACAGCCGAGAAGTCCTTGCCAATTCTCCGCGGTGAAAATGCACTTGCTCCTTAGTACTAGGGGTACCATACCTAACACCTAGGCCAAATGGAATGGGGACACATTCTCTACGAAAACATACATGATTGAAGAAGGTCAAGCATGTGAACTAATGTCCGAATTCTTAATATTCCAAGAGGGTCAAAAACATGAGGACTCCAAACGGAAATCGTCCTCATGGCTTGGACCGGTTTCAAGGAAACTTATGCGTCTTATCTAAATCACACATCCCAGACGTGTACCAAATGTTATTTCACTGAAGACAAAAAATATAATATAAGCGATCCGGGTGTGTTTTACGGAGCAAAACTTCCTGAAAGGTAGAATCCAAACCACAAACCATTCAAACCAAAGAAATAAAGTAAATCCGATTAATACCTTTCGATTTTTTCTAATCCTTGAATGTTTTACCAGACCGCAAAACCTTCGTCGTCCGATGAATCAAGTCTGGGTTTGGTATTACCTAGAATCTCCAACACTCAGCTATCTCGACCTACTGCGAAAACCGCTTAAGGACCATCTTCCCCCGATTTTACATGCGAATTTCCGTTTAAAAGAAATTCCGGAAATTAGACTTCATTTCTCGACGGATTTTCAAAAGGTTTTTTTTGTTATTTTCCTGGACATCTGCAGCGGGTCCGATTTTTATTGGCGAGTCGAAATTCACACACGATGCACTTCAAAAATAAAATTTTGAAAAAAAACCGACGGACGAGAAATTTTGAACTGGGTTGCCCGATCGACAAATGTCAAACTTCATGTCAAACACAAAATACCCGCTCTACGGAAATTCGCAGA
>JAQFYE010000683.1:0-31202 GCA_034694305.1 Protaphorura glebata | reverse complement strand
ATAGGATTAGATCACATAATTTTATGATCTGATATAACCCTAACATCTGATGCGATCTATTTGAGTCAGTTCAGATAGGTGATTCGAATATTCAAATCTTTATGATTTTCTATTAGGCTAAAATAGTCAACTATTCGACACTATTAGTTATAGTTTCCATCAGATCAGAAATATCTGATATTATCAATTCGCGTAAGCAAGGGGTTTCCTAGATACAGTTTCACATATAAAGCGTATATAAGTTCTTTCCTCCATTGGGCTTTTCTTACTAAGGGGGTACCGTCCTTAGGCCAATTGGAAAGCAACCCTCCCTCTACGAGGAATACACTGCAGTATTTGACGATGCTTACGGCGAACGTCAATGTTTGTGTGTGTACTTAAAGAGGTTACTTGTTTTATCCACTGCAGCCTTTTCCTACTATTAGGGGGACTATCTCATTATCCAAAGTTGTTAATTACAAATACGAACTACTGATCGGAACTTTTTTCTATCAGTTCCTCGCTTACGTTGACAAGATCAAAAGAACGGAGTCGGAGATTATGAGCCGAATGATTCATGGATGCATGAAATGTCATAAATACACGACAACACCGGAATATACCATAAGGACTTGGGGGGCACATGAATTTGGACCGTTAGAAGAAGAAGACGACGACGATGACCTCGGTGACCGGAATTTCATTTCTGAAATGGATTACCTCATTGGAAAAATCATGGTAGGAGTGACCCTTGTACCAGAGTCTATGGATTGGCAAGTAGCTTGGACCAAGGAAGATGCCGAGAGACAAAGGAAAATCGCTGCCGAATTAATTGCTGCAGAAGAGAGGAAAAAATTAGCTGGTAAATTACAATTTCATTGAGAGTTTGATCCTTCGGGCAGCAATTGGTCAGTTTCAGTTGTTTTCCTTCGCCAATACAATGACTAAACAATAATTGTATACTATCCTTACTCTACGCGTTTTTGGAAGATTTGTCTAGAGTGACCTTTCCTATGCCGAATGTAGAGCTGGTAACCAATTCTATTGAGAAATATTTGAACCATTGACGGTGTTACTGGGTGTACCAATTAATTTGTAATGAGTATTTATGCTATGCAGAAATTAGAGTACGAACGTAGATCATACATTTCTTCCTACTACTACGGGCACGTTTCCTGCGTCAAATGGAATGCCAATTCAATATTTTGTGAAATACTGAATTAAAATTCAGAATGAACTCTAATGAAGTCTGAAATGCGTATTTTAATTTGTAGCCAAAGAAATCGAAGCAGCTGGTGGAACGAAGACTGGAGAGTCCAAGTCCGAGTCGGGACCACAAGCTGGTCCATCTTCAAAATAATCTGCCTACGAAAAATATTGACCACCCTGCCCGGACCAAAATTCAAAGAAAATTGATAAATATGTAAAAATGTATGGTCTGATAGATTGACAATAAAAAAGGGTTGGGTCGTTAACATGTATAATAGTTTGATTTTTTATTACATAGTATAATGCAAAAAATGTAAGGTCTTGCTTTCATTCATCCAGGTCCCGAAGGTCATGATGATTTCCAATCACCTTTTAGGCCAGACCTTAATTTTCAACCCTTTTTTCACTCTGTGTTCATCTTATGAATAACTTTGAATAGAATATCGGATTGGGACTCTGATTCATTTTTATCAATTCGCGTATTCAATCAACGGCCACGTAGTATCCCACTGATCATTTGAATTTCGGAGACCCAGGCAGAAAAGTATTAACCTTTTCAGCAGCCCATGATGACCAAATTTTATTTTATTCATTCTTAAACATTTCGTGTGTGAGGATGGTCATGTTTATTATTCAGCTTGGATACATTATAATGAGTTCAGAAAGACTCAGCAATACTTGCAAAATAGGAATGTTTTTGAATTTATAAAAAAGTGTTTTGAGTGACGAGGCGTGTTTTAAGAGGTTTTTGTGCGCCGTTACAGTTTGGTCATCAGTGGTTTAATTCATTCAGAGATTTTTAGCCATAGTGAAAAATGAAATGTGTTAGTGGAGTTCAAAACAGAAGCGAAACGTTATGTTATGGCTTATGGCTAACGAAATTGGTCACGGGTGACAATATTTATCCCAATAAAACCCGAAAATTTTCATAAGTTATTTTTTTTTATTATTTAAAGCTCCCTAATACAGTAAAAATTAAATAACTGTTTTGTGTGTTCAGAAATCTGGGCACACATACGAGGATATACCTGATTTGGTTGCTCACATTCAGGACACTATGATTTTCATTGTTACCCGCATTGCTTGGGATTAGATGAAGTAGAATGTTACCCGGGTATTCAGAGCAAGGCAGTGGAGGGTGGATTCGGTGAATAGGATCAGAGATCAGAATGGACTCGTTCTAGTCATTAGTCCCTTCGGGCTTTCCAGGGATGACTATGGATTTTAGGGTCATCAAGAGAGGACGGACATGACAGATAAAGGTCCCCAAAAATAGAGGGGGAGAAAAAAAATGATGGCCGCGGAGTCTGACATTTTGAGAAAAAATATGTGAGGAAGTGGAAGTACAAGGCTCGACACGCTTGGGAAATAACAGGATTCGGCTCTAATGGAATTGGATTCTTTTTCCTACTCAGTTTTCCTTCCTTCCCCTTAGGATGAAAATTTAAAAAAAAAATCTACATAGAATGATTGTCGATGTCAGAGAGTTCTTAATGCGTAGCACTACGGGGAAAGGTCCAGAAAATATCGACTTTCACTTTTAATTGTGGACTTTCTTCAAAAAGTGAAAGTAGATGAAATTTTCACCTCAGCTTTCAATGATAGCTGCTAATATTAATATTTTCGAAATATTTTTACCATGAATGGAAAATGAATGTTTTCCTGTAATCGTAAAAGTAAAATTATTTGTACAAGTTTGAGAGGAGAAAGCAGGGTGAAAGTCATAGTTCATAACGTATTAATTATATTAGAGCTTCTATTAATTTGAAGGGAGTCAGAGGCTTTCACCACTTTCTCCAAGAAGGTATATATGGAGAAAATTGGAGAAAGTCTCGCTTTTAATAGAGCCCGGCCAATAGTAGAATAAATACAGTAGTCATCTAGCTAGCTGTAAACCGCTTGGTTAGTTTAAAAAGAATAGAGGGTCTAAAATCTTGGGTGGGCTATCAGTGGATTCCAGGGTTGGTTCCGATATTCATTCCTGCAACCCCTTCCTTTCTACACTTTCCCCCCTTTCTCCCGGGAAAAGTCCAGGGTATTAGTTACCCGCATTTCTAGCACATATGAAGAAGGGCTGGAAAAATGTATTGAAATAATAAATCACATGTCCGAACACCCCGCACCCGCTACCATTTTTAAAAGGATGGGTGCTCATGTTGAACTAATGCAGTTTGTGCACCGCACTATGCTCTACGATATTGTACGTATGTACGTGGTCTAAGTTTTCAAAAAATCTAAACAAATACATAGAATCCTGGAAGATTCTGCAGGAGAGGATTTTTTAAGTCCTGGAGTTTATCTCTTTCTCTGGCTTCACTGATAATTGGTCCCACAGGCCAGGGAATGCATTTCTGCAAATGGGGACTCAGAGTGATTCAGGGTTTCCATGGAAACAATCACACCCCTTAATTTTTACGGACGTACATAGAACTAGCCGTGCAACTCAAATTCCTGTCTTGTTCTGAAGGAAAAAAAATTCTGTCGTCTTTATATAAAATTTTTCGGGCTTGAGGTCAATCCGATACTTATTGTTAGTGATAAAAGAGACAATGGCAAAATTTCGGCTCAATATGTCTGCTTTGAGCTGCTGTCGTTTGATTACTGTAAGACCGGGTTCATTCAATCCACTTTTATGTTATAATATTCTAGAGTCGATATGGTTGACTTGGAAGAATCCGATGTTTGAACTACGCACGAGAATTCGATCGCTTAAAAATTCATGCATCTCATTCCTCTGTACTTTTGCCATACAGCATCGCATTATAATTCTACACATTAAACTTAACAACTCTTTCTTACTATGTAAGCTCGTACTTTTCAATCAAACACAATCTGGGTTGTTATTAAAAATTGATGACGTTACAGTCATGGTGACGATACCTCTCCCGTGTCACCGGCGATGTCGCCATGTCTAAGCAGCACCAGTATGGCCAAAACTTTCAAGTTGTTACAGGGATCGAACCACTCTCAGTGCGACTCAAATTTTGCAAAATCTTCCTTCACTCTTTTTGTTTGGGCAGTATTGGCTCACCCAGTATAGAAATGGTCAAAATATGCTGATTTCACATGTGTTTGCTCTTCAGAGATATCAGAGTTCAAAGACCACATGAAATTTCTTAATATTCCAAATGATTCCTTTAGAGAAGAGGAAATCCTACTTTTATTATTTCAGAATATCAAATGTAGAGCGTTTGAAACTATTAATGAGGTATTCGAATTGAAAAAAAGGGGCTAAAGGGATCTTCTAGAAACTAGACTTCCGTAGTAAATACTGAAGATTCTCTCAATTTCTTGTTTTGTTGATACACGACAGGGATACCTTAACTTGCATACTCCGTATGTTTGAATGCTGGGGTTAGCACTCTAACGGAAAAAAAAAACACGTCGTCCGAAATCCATTCCCAATTTTACATACACCCTTAGAATTGCCCAGAAAGCATCAACAAATGAGTTTATATATAATCTTTTAGCACTAGTTCACCTGTCAATTGTTTTCTAATCCTAAGTCAGATTTTATGTCTTCTTCTAATGACAATGCACACAAACATGGCGCTCATTATTTAAAGATTTTGTCTCTTTAATCCATTGGAGATATCCGTACTACTAGGGGTACCTTTGTCGGGCAGAGTGAAAGTAACACCTTATCACTAACAGAAATAGACGGAGACTATTTTTGTACACCGATTATCCATTAATGGGTATATTTTTATAATTATTTCATATTTTTAATATTAGGGAAGTGCATCGTTAATATACGTGCATAAATTTGCAATAAAACCTTTAAGGATTGAATTTTCGCAATGAGTTGGTATCTTGTATTTGAATTCTTTATAACCGAACACATTTTGCAAAAAATGAAATACGAAATGAATAATATGAATGAAATACCCCGCACAGATATGCTTTATTTGGCATGGACATATTGTGGCAAATTGAGAAGGACAATCTGCGAGTGTCAATTCGTCCTGCATGGTCATTACCACACCCAAGTATTTTCACGAATGAATGGTTAAAGAGCGGAACTAAACTGTTTCATCTGCAGGCAGAAAATAACACGTCAAGTTAAACGAATCGTCCAAATACGATATCGGAATGACAGATTGGATTGCGAATTAATAAAGTCAAAATAATTCTTTAGTAAAATGTTTTAAGAAAAATCCAATCATACAATTCCTAAAATATGTTTCATGTGTTTTAAATTAAATGGTATACGTTAAACATAATAAAAATAATGAAATTTACAGCATTTGTTCGTTTAGATAATAGATATCTTCTTTTATTTGGTCAAACTTTTCAGATTTAACTGTTAGAAACAAACGGACCATATTGATCATTTATTAACAAAGAAAAGCTGTAAATTCTACAGACGAAGAAAAGCTGTAAATTCTACGACCTTAGCTTCAAAATAAATTCAAAATGGAACCGCCAGATGGTGGATGCTAAAGAAAAGGGGGGAGATATTGTACTGATTCTGTGTTCTCTCGATGTGTGTCGCTGAGGCATAAGTTCGCTTGGTCGACCCTGGATGCAAATACTGGTTTTACGTTCAACTTAATCCAAGTGTGAAGATTTTTATCATCTCTGAGGATTTATTTTGTATTTCATAGCCATAACTTGTCAACATTTAATAAAATGATAATATAATGATGATACATCTTGTCATTGCAATTTAAACTGTCAAATAAATTTTAGTTCGGTTTAGAATCTTCTTCACTGGGTTAGTTCTCAAGACGCGTCATACTTCTTCCTTTTATCAAAATATTTAACAATTTGTCACAAACATTATCAGTACCGGGTCTCAAATCTTTTGAAATGTCTATCTTTCAAGCTATATATAATTGTAATATTGAACGGTATTTCTGCAATAAATTTACATTCTGGGCATAAATATTCTGTTTCTTTCTAGAATTTGTAAACTAGATTATATTGACCGTAGAATGAAAATTGTTTATCACTGGTATGTGAATTGTTAGCCTGTCCTTCCAGAATTCGCACAGAGCAGTGTTAACCAAGGTAATCTTCTGTTTAATTTTGTACCCGTTTCTGTTTAGAAAAGTTATAAGATTTTGTAAATGGTTTGATTTGTGTTTATGCAGATGCGGATATAAATGATGATGAGAGTGGATGTTCTATCTTGTGTGTTCTCCAACCACCATAGGACACTCAACAAGTTGCTTTCTCAAAGTTTGAAGAAAAACTTAAGACATATAGCGCCTGGCTGTGTTAAACAACTCCTAATGTTATTACTTGACTACTCACTTTTAACCGGGTGAAAGTGCAATAAATAATCTGGAATGTTCTTTACTTGAAACTGCACGTACGTACGTACCTGTTCCACCTGGCGTATATGTTACCGATAAAATCCGAAATCCATTAAAACTAGTTCTATTCTATGTAACAATTATTACGAACATAACCTAACCTAACATGATTTGACATTGCCCTCATCAGTCAGCAAAAGGTCGCACTGCGCTCGAAGGTCTTCTCCTTTCCGTATAATTTTGGGTTTTCTCTGACTTCCGGTTTTGACGGTGACATTATGTACAACTATATACACTAATGGCACAATCAGTCACCTTAAAAGTTTACTATGTAAGGTTTTGATTTCCGTGACAGACACGGTTGTAGTTCTTTTAATCAAGTTAGCTTGTTTCCTCTACTACTAGGGGTACGTTCCTTGGGCCATACAGAAAATAACCTATTCTATACTAAAAATACCTTGCTACATTATTAGACCATGGTGGGGATTCCCTGCAGTTTGTAAGCGCCGAGTTTGTCTGAATATGAGGGTGTAGCTCTCTAAGCAAAAAACAAACAAACTTAACGAACACTATTAACGAGCGAATCTCAATTAAATAATTGTGTCCTTATCATTCAATAAAAATAACTACGGTGTCGTTAATTCACAAACTAATGCAATTAATTAAAGCAACATAATCATACATACTTTACACTATATGTAATTAAAATTGGCGATCTTCCATTTAAATACCGGGTAAGATCTTGATCAATCATCGGAAATTTTGTGTAGTTAAGACGTTGTGGAAAAACCCGGGTATTTTGTTGAGTTAGTTGAGAATGTTTGAGTTGACTGGGAGGAACACATGACCGGTTGGTAAGAAAGACACCCGATATCCGGTGTCCCTCCACCCCGACCCGACCAAAACAACCATCTCATATTTTTTAAAAAACTCTATCTATTTTGGTCTCCCTTCGGTCCCAGCTGGATTTCTCCCTATCTCTATTTTTTCTTCTATCTCTTCTTCAACTCAAGATTCTTTTTCTCATCCATCCTATGCTACCATTTTTTGTGACCTTACGGGTACCCTTCCATTCCAGACCGACTCATCATCATCTCATGGCCAAAAAACCCTCGCTCGTTACTTTTCCAACTTTTTTTAAACAAATCCTTCTGTGCACAAATCCATTCACACATGGAGTCCAGGGATTTTGGTCATTGCCTTTTTTTTTTACTAGGGACGCTTTTTAACTGTAAATTAGGTAAAACCTCCACATAAGTGACAAGGGATCCCTTTAACACATTAATTGTAAGCGTAGGACTGTGTGATTGTCTTACATTCCACAGACTCCCGTATTCTGACCTCTGCGCTCGTCATTCTTATAATTAAATTTTCAAGTCCATTAACAAAAATCTCATCCTATTTTTTCTCATTAATACGAATAAGTCAGAAAATGGGAAATTCATGTTCATAAAATACAAAAGGATCTAAATAGTAGAATGAATATTAATTTTTTCTGAATGAGACTGCATTATTTTTTCCCACCCTGCCTGACCGGCTGTCACTTTGGATTCCAGGGTTTAACTTTTACTTTCCACGGACCTATGAGTGACCTTTGACCTCAGAGCAGATCCAACTACCGACCATTACCACAGAACCCAATATTGTATGTTGGCTAGTAAATGCCTTTTCGGACATGCACCTAATTTCTTATCTTCCTTAACCCAGGACAAATTTTTGGTGCTCCAGTTTTTTGTCACATTCACATTATTATGGAAATAGCGGACCGGGCGGGCAAAGTTTTGTAGGATTTGTACATATGCATGCATTTGCATGGATGAATGTGTAAAAGACCCTTATTTTTTCCATACGATGTATATGCGCGACCAAATCTCTGACAACTGTTAGGGGAAAAAACAAGGTTTGTATTCATAGACATGTTTCTAGGGAAGAGACGCTCCCTTCAGTGACCTCCGAGGTCAGACGTTGGTGACCTCAGGCTAACCTCGTCCTTACACATTTAGGGTTCCCCTCAATATTCGGGCTATTCAAATGTCCTATGTCCCAGAGATTTTCCTGGGTTTCATTTAGGGACAGGACCTTTTTTTCAATAAAATTAAGGTAAAGTATAAGTCCGGGTTGTTTATGTCCCCGAAAACGGAAGATAGAGATAATATTCATCCCGTGGATTTATTCGCTACATCGGACCCATGGATTTGGGTTCGATATATGATGAATGATCCAAAAATTAGATAAAGAATGAATAGAATGGACGAAATGGACGGACGAAACTCAAGTCCAATCTTTTATTTCCCCTCATGGTTCTCATATCGAGTCAAAAAGGTGTTTTATGCATAACCAGGTCCCTACGTGACCTAACGGACACTAGGGTCACTTTTTATCTCCATTTGTCCTTTTCATTCGTTTTTCGGAAATGAATATTGAATATTGACTTTTTGTATTAACATTACCATGGAAAGTGCTCGCTGTACGCCAACCGTATGTCCATTATGTCGCTAATATTTTGAGCATTTATTTGTTTATTTTTGGTCGGTCATGCAAATTGTTTACAAATATGGTGACCGATCGAGCGCCCGGCTATGGATTCCTAGAATTTTGATATTTACGTTAATCTTTTATAATTTTTGTCATCAAATCGATTCTTCAACAGTGCGCCCTGCTTCTAACTGAAGAATCGAAAGAACTATGACCCGCTTAGTTAGTATGCTCATTGATTGTCTTAAATTCCAGATACACCTGAAAATATTTACAGAAACCCTTTCTCGCCAACAATAAAACTCGGGGAAACCCCTTTGGTGAAAAAAAGGGCGTGATTAATTCATATTCGTATGATTCTTTCTTTAAATAAGGTGTGGACCAACGTAGAGTAGAGTAGCAACAAATGCATACATTAGAATAAAGTGACTTTTGTTCAACTAGAGGGCATTTTTAATAATAATCCTTTTGGACATGACACAGAAGCTAGTCATAATTATAATGTAGTCAGCGCATTTGGATTGGAAAGGAATTCATCTTAAGTAGAACAATTCAATTCAATGGATTTGAATGAATGAGTGAATAGACGCACATGTTACACACATCACATCAAGTTTTTATGACATCTGTGTTAGCGTCATTCTAGAATATCACTAAAATAACAATCCGTAAATATTTTATGGATCCGTCAGATGCATATCTGACGTTCAATGGTCAAAAAAAGCTTTACGCTTTAGGTTTAGAGGACATCCGGTACCTCGAGGATGCCCAAAGATGATTAAAATATATTGGGTGTAGTGTAGTGACGGTACAGCAATGCATTCGTCAAAATGAGGTGAATTCTGAGCATTGCCTAGCAGGGCTGGGGCTATCTCCTTCATAAAAATACACGATAAGCCATTATTTGACAAATAATGCGTGATATCTATCCGTCATTCCACAACTCATGATAGATGATAAGACTGGAGTATAACCCTAGTGTTTATTCTTATATTAGCTTCAAAATAAAATAATATTATGTGATGACGTCAACATAAACTCCATTTTTTAATGTGGTGTGAGTCAAACTGTACATAGCTTTTTTGTGAGCTCTTGTGAGACGTACGTGTGAGTTTAAATTTGCATAAGAAGATCTCTATGGATGTCATGTAGTGTTGTTTGGATATTAAGGGTCTTGTTTCTGGTTTTTAAATGGTTGTAAAAGGCGGACAACATCCCTTGAAGTCCCCTTGGTTTTTTCTACATGTTTTGGCATGACTTACCTTCATTTTAATATATAATTTAAAATTTTCATTTCTTTTTGTGTTTTTTGCCGTTAGCATCTTTGGATTGAAAAGAAATTGAAGGAAAGTAGAGTATTTCTTGTGATGCTTTCGTTCTGCCATGCCATTGCCATGTCATATCAAATTACTCAACTTTTCCGTTAAGTCAAGTCAAGTTGACGTGCTAAAGAGCATGGATTTCCTTTTACCTTGTATTATAGGTCAGGTCAGATCAAATCAAGGCAAACAGCCTTTGAATAATGCATTAATATTCGTCCTTTTTTTCAATACACAGCGCACTGTGTCTTCTTCAAAAGTTTAAAAGTCTGGAACCCATGCATCCTTTAGAAAAAGTGGAAATCAAGAGAGGATCCATCAAAATCTAACCATCTGTGAGTCAAAAACTGTGTAAAAATTATATGAGAATTCAAGAGCGATTGGAGAGATAAGTCTACGGATCACTGCGGACATCTTACAAAGTAACTCGCAATGTATCATGTCCCGTACTGTATATTTTATGTACAAATAAACCCGATTTCTACGTCTTTCTTGGAAACAAAAGAAAACCTTCAATAATCCAATTTTTAAATATAAACGATGATTCGATTGACTGGAAATTCCACTTTACCATTCTTTCAATTATGCGTTTAATATTCAAGCTAGATTTGGTATTGAATATTTTATTAATTATTTTATTATTAATGTCTGTCTCAAAATAATAGAGACTTCTGACGTCACGAAAATAACAAGTTGTTGACACTGACATTCCTGTCCATGTCAGGGTGTTGCAAAATATTACAATCCTACCCGTTAGGTGGTCATTAGTAAATATATGTTACGATAGGGACCACTCTATCTCCTATTTCTCTGCAAATTCGCATGACTACGTTTAGGAGTGTTGATTTGTTGGTGACGTCAGAAGTCTCTATTATTTTGAGACAGACATTAAATTAATTATTTATTATATATATTTGTATTGTGAAATAATAAAATAAAATGAAACTCTTAATTGAAGCAGTGACAATAGAATGACAGTCTAAGAGATCGGACCCTGCACCTGACGAACTCTCAAAGTCTAAGGAAATTTGTTTTGATATAGTCGACGTTTTAGCTATTTTAATGGAATCCGCGAGACCTAAAATCACAATATAATGAGAGAATGTCTCCGATATAGAGAAAAACGATACAGAGAGATGGATTATTGGAACCTGAAACATATTTCTGTGGATTTTGTTTGTAATAGGAAAGATCAAAATATAAAGATAGACGGACATGTGAAACCAGTAGAGTACGGACACTTGAGATGCGGATAGTTTTTTTTACGTGTGTCCACAATCACTCACCACCACTATGACTGCCACTATGACGTAGAGTACTAGCCATTTTTAATGGTTTTTCTTTTCCGTCCATTTGGTTCATTTTTTTTTACTTTAGTTCTCAAGTTGGTTTTGAAGGGTCTCCCCTTATATGTAATAATTGAATGGACTCAGTTGGACTCACTCGGATTCAGACTTAGCCTCATGCCTTGGCCTTATGGAAAGTCGGACCCGACCAGACGGAGCGTTTTTTCTCACAAAGTCCATCCTGTCTCCGAGCTTGGCAAATTGTTAAAAAAACGATCCAAGGGTTCTTCTCTTTTTACCTTTCCCTTTGCCATGGATCAAAATCTATCCCTACCTTACCTTACGTACCTTGTCCATTATTTTTCATTGTTAGGACGACGACGGAAGGGTCCGTCCGCGTCCGTCTCATCATCCACATCCCCAATTCACATATGGTACGTGGTAACCATTTTTTAACGGTCATACACAACAATACTCCACTTGAGCCATGAAATGAAAATGAAAATGAAAATGAAAGACCCAAAATAAAGGTAGGAAGAGAAATGGTATACATAGTATTGGCTTTGACCATAGGGCAGCGCAGCGCAGCGCTAAGCGCTTTTGCTCACAAATAGCTATTCGCGCTTACAATCTGTAGATTATTAAACAAGTTTAACAAGGGAGAATATCCAGCTGTAAAATTTTAGACACACTTGTCGTGCCCTAACCAGAATTGCAGTGTCGAATGTCTATACTTCCTACACCGTGTAACGAAAAGAACGAGCACACTTCATATATCTAACTATAAACTATGCACTCGATTTATAAAGAACCCACTGTACGACTACGAACGTAGACATCACATCACATTTAATTTTTCTTCTCCTATTTCGAAATATAAATTGGAATAAAATTGGTCGGGATATCAATTGAATACGTGCGGGAGAACATGGTTGACTAAATTTTCAAAATTTTAAGGCAAAAAAAAAAATCACGTGTTAGAAATTCTGCAAAGAAAGTATTAAACGCTGAATTCACAAACCGCTGAACATTTCAAGTAAATTTTACAGTTCAAAAGGTTGCCTTGTACAACAAATACATAAGGCGAATGACATTTACGAGATGCAAAAATGTTTATGCGAAATAAAAAATGACAAAAGGAAAGGAAATTGGTAATCCAGGGAAATTATTTTAACGGCATGTCATGCGGGTTTTAACATTGGTGAAAAATCCGTGGTCTGGTTGAGGTCATGACCTTAATTTTGAAACACCCCGAGAGAGAGTATTCTTGAAGACTAGTCCGAGAGGGAGAGTAAAAAAACGTGTGGGAGAGCATATGAAGGATACTCATGTTGTTAATTGAATTTTTGGTTCGAATGTGTCCAGAGGGAGAGCCCTTGTAAAAAATGAGAAGGGGAGAAAGACCCTTAAAAAACCTTTGGTCTCCTTGGATCGTGTGAAATCCTTTTTCTCCCCTTCATTTCCCTTGGCCGGTTCGTCCGTCCAAAGTGTCCAGCACACCTGGTCCCTCTGTGCAGTGAAATACAAGATGTTCCAATTTCTAGTCCATTCCAACCCATGCGAACTTGAGATCTTTCTTCTCATAAAAAATTAGTTAAAAAAATGCTTCCACGCTTTTTTAGTTTCTTCCGAATCTGTTCAGACTACTGCATTTGTTCCTAATATCCGATCTGTATTATAGTTCGTAGAGTGAAGACCACCTGTCTGGAGAGACCACTCCATAAAAGACCACTATAAGGAAACGTTTACTTTGATTTTTTTTAATCATTTAATTACACACCTGCAAAAATTACTTAATTGCTATTTAAATTAAAACCATAGTCATGCTTTATCGTTATTCAGATAGAATTGACAAAAATTGAAGTATTTTGTGTGACACTTTGATTGTCAGCGAAAAAATTGAGTAATTCGCTTGTTTGAGTGACGAATGAATGTAATTGTACCGAAGAAGGTTTGAGTGACACGGACATGGACCGTCCGTCATGGTCACGCTCAGGTCAGACAGTCCGAACAGGCTTTATTACTAATTCCCCGATTTTTATTCAAGTGTAAGAGTAAAAATGTTGGTTGCAAAAAACAAGGACATTTGATTTACATTGAAAGGAGTGGGACACAGTCACTGCGATATTATATTGAACCGTGCCCTGCAAGTGCACCGGCCAGTTTTTTCCCGGATGGACAATAGAATCCGGGAGTAAAATATGGACAATGGTCCATGGCCAGCTATTTATCATACATGCGTCCGTTTGGCTCTTGAATTGACGGGGCACGCGCGTCCGTCCGACGACTATTTAAAAAGAAAATCTGAATAGTTTGAATAGAATGATGTGATGTGATATTTTTAGTGGACGGTCGGTGCACGGTGTCAGGGACAGGGACCCCCTTTTTATGTCCATCCGTCCCTTTTTGGTCTCCGAGAAAAATCTGGAGCCTTATTATACACACATCCAATGTCATGTCATGTCCTAGCCATGTTATTAACGCACATTCATTTTCCATGCATTGTATCTCACTCACAATGACGTAAAATAACTGAAATGAGTATCCCGGGTGTTTTTGCACCCGAAACTCCATCTGAGCTCATTCTCACCATTTCATTAGCTTCGCTTTTACCTTATAAATTATTATATGAATTATTAGTACTGTATTTAAAGGGTCCATTTCCATAGGCTGATAGTGTACCCTCACACTATCCTAGACCATTTCCTATGAATTTTTTTAATCTGTACACCAGGAGGTCATGTGAGCCTTAAAATTATGATAGGGCCCAACAAAATTTTGGAAATTTTGATTAGAATCGTTACTGAAGTCAAAACTATCGGGTCAAGGGTCAATCCAGTCGAAACCATTGCCATCAATTTTGTGAGTGGCGTTTTGAATATTTGTGGTCAATCTACTGCAGTGAAGATTTTGAGCAAAATGTAACCTTAAAACATTTCAAATTAAATAAAGCCCACTGTATTATTTTTTAAAAAGGGTGAGATATGTATTTCGAAATATTGTGGAGTTTGTTGAACCAGCCACAAACTTTTGAGCACTTCAATTTCAATTTGAATCCGCAGTATGAAAAGCTTTATGGGGATGGCCATACAGAGCTTCATCACTTTGAGTGCTTACGGTTTCAATTTAATGAACTCAAGTGAGGGGAAACTGAATTGAAGTGCGGAGGAGCCCTTTCGGAGAGTTCCGTCAAATAAGAGCCCTTCAAAACTTTCAAACTTTAAACGGTTTGGAATTTGAGCTGTAAACATGAACATCGAACACATCTGGCGAATTCATTCAAATTACTAAAATTTTCAGGATTTTTCAATATTTCTGGGATTAAATTGATAGCAGCGATTACAATTTTTTTCCAAGCAGGGTTGACCTTTAACTAATTTTTCCAATCTTCGAACCCGGGTCTCTTCGAAGCCACCCGTTATGAATTTTTCAAGTCTAGTGAACTTTACCGCTATCAGATTTCTATGTTAAAAACCCCCTGTGATGATTTTACTAAGAACACAGTTATCTCTTTTGGCTTTCTATTACTTTTTCTAAAAAAACTTGAATTGAATTTGAAAGGTCGGACGGAATAGAAACACTTGAGGTGAGTTGAGGAAGATGAAACGTTAATGAGGATGGACGTGTTATTTTGAGGAGAAATAACATCTTTTGAAGGAAAACTTTTAAAAGAGATGAAGGTTTTTGTATTCAATTTGATGTTTGACATGACATATCAATTTAAAGGTGTATTTTTTAACAAGGTCGTGCAGACGCTCTGTTCCTTTAAGGCTAACTTAATAGATTTTAATGGAAACAATGCACCGCGCGCGTCGTCTCCCATCATTAACCGTTAGTTTCTTAGAATAAAATTCCTCTAGCATACACCCGGTTTTTTTGTATCGTATTACTCATTAGTTTTCCCACTTTGATAATAATAGGATGTGTTGGGCTAGGGATCTACATCTGCCGTACCGGCGTCTGCTGCTTCTAGAAATTCTTCTTGGATGAGTTCCTACTCAAAATGATTTGTTTTCTACTTTAGAACACACTTGAATTTCTTTAAGACAGATTTCAAAATAAACTAGCTTCTTTAGTCAGTCTTCCTTGTGTCTCATTCAAACGTTACGTCCCGCAGCTTTTCAGTACTTAAATCCTATGTGTATGTGTCATCTGTTCTCACTTCCACTAAAATCATATAACGGATTTCTTATGATTTCGATCTTAGAATTCAAAAATGGAAGGATTTCCCAATTTCGTAGAAGTTTCAAAATCATCAGTTAGTTAATTAAGTCTGCGCAACATCGTAGACAAGATACTACGTAGTTCAAAAGTAGGGGTTCCGGGTTCGAAACCTGTCTACCATTCACTACGTTATTAAAAAACACTCAGGATTATAGACTGGCCGTCATGAGTCTGGAATCCTGAGTTGTGGGACAAGAGAAATCAGGTATCACACATTCTTTGTCAAATGATGTTTTGTTGTCTATTTCTATGAAGGAGACATTTGACGAATGTATTACTGCACTATCTCCACACTAGATCTGATGTCTTTTTAACCATCCTTGGGCATCTTCGTGGTACCCAATTTTTCTATCCCGTTAGGGCTCTTAACTGATTCATGAAAGCGAATCTTCTTGCGGGGGTCAATCGTGATCCCTGCCAGGTCAAAGTCTCACAGTACAGGAGTAGTCTGGCTGAGATACCAGACCCGGGGAATCGAACCCCGTCCCAACAGGTTGCAGATCAGAAACCCGTACAACTACACAGAATTTTGAAATTTTCCAGTCAATACTTTTTAGACATAAAATTCGGGATCTCCAAAAATTGTACCCCAAAAATGTTATAATTTCAGAACCAAAGTCCCATTTGATCTGACAAAAGTCCTTTAACTTGCCAAGTACCTCAACCCCGGAAAGGAAGATTTAAAACGGAGTCTGCGAAGCATCCCGGAATTGAAAGAGACATTTCGACGCGACAATTTGAATCGTGCCGAAGTACTTTGGACTTGAGATTGAGAATATTTTTTTGAGGACGGATGTGGTCGGACACAGTGAACTCTTGTCTTGTCTCCGACTTCCTTTCAAATACCCAAATCCTGGCTGACGCGTCCCGTCGGCATTCCAAATAAAACCCGGGACTTTGTCACCCTGAATGAACATGAAATCATCCGAAGACTACCTAACCAACCACACCACAACATCAACATCGTCCACTTTCAGTTGTCGCAAATCTAATAATAATTAAGTTAGTCATTCGGGTTTTGACCCGATGACGTCATTGGTGGTCACATGGTAGAGGTAGCTGGACGTCTTTAAGCTTACTGCCACCAGTTTCGAAGTTAACTTGACTATTGGTCACCTCAGAGGTCATCCATGCCATATGGACTTTTTGCCATTCATTCTTTAGAACTTTTTGAGAAATACCCGGAACTAGTGGATGATTTGGATTTGTGGTTGGAAAGAATGGAGTGTTTGTGGTGGTTCTTGGTCTTGAGGACGCGGACGGAAAGGGTTTGGTGATCTGTGGCAAAAGGCCAAAAGCAAAGAGCGTGGAACCTCGGTCGGATGGGAGGACGTGGAGTGACAATTTCTCTTGACATTCTAAAGTCCATCTTCAGCGTCTCTTCCTCGCCTCAACAACTCACACCGCATTCTTAGACAGCTCTTTTTTTTTAAAAAAAAGAAGGAGAAGGAGGTTCAGAGTTACAAGTCCTACAAACATGTCCACAGTCCGCTCGCTCACAACATCCCACGCATCCCATTCAAACCAAACCCAGCCTTTTAAAATTAGCTCACTCAAAACATTAAATTTTTATCTACAGTACGCGACAAAGTCATACAATGTCTTTACAAGGTGGTTCAGAACGTTTTCTCCTTCACTGCTAACAAACTACCGGTAGCTGAGACACTGTAGTATTTCTCAGAAGTTTTTTATGAATACAACTGACGATTTAATATTTTTAAAATTATTGCAGTTCTTTTTTAAAAGCAGCAAAGTCGTAATTTCGACAAACTCGTGAGAACCAACCAGTAAATTCGATTTAGACAGCATAATGGTACTTGCGGCACTTGTCACCTCGTAATGTTGGAGCTCATCGAGTCATCGGACGTTTGGTTTAGGTTGAAGATATTAAGTAAACGATTTTAATCGACTGGATATTTCCCAACGACTAGGGGTACCTCTACTAGGCAAAATGGAAAGGTTTTACTCATTCTCTTAAGTTGCGTATAGGAATAGTCTTTATGTGAATTGGTCCGAATGTTGATAATAGTTTATTCTGAAATGTTTGACCTGTCTGAAAGTACTAACGGTGCTGCAAGAATTTCTTTGGCTTGGCATTACGGAATTGACCTTTATATGACATGACATTGTGGGAAGACACCTGGATAGAGGATGCCTGACCATATGCCCAAAGGCAATTTGGATAAATAAGAATATTTTCATACTTAATTGTTTCAACTGCTACTCCGAAGGTGTCAGAATAGTCTTTAATTGGAACATAACCTTTTGACTTTTGAGCTAAGGAAGAGAAGTTTTGGAGGAACACCTTTTCCTGTCGTCATCCTTTTGGCTTCTTGGTCTTGGTTGTGGTTGTCATGATTTGTTGAGACCTCCACCTCCTCCTCCTCCGACGGATTATTGAGAACGGACGTCAGAAACTGTGAGAGTGCAGGAGTGACTGGTCATTCAAGACCGGATAACCCTTGTTTGCTCTTTGTTCCTTTACCTGGGCGAACGCTAATTTTACACCCGTCAATCTCATCTCCTTAAACAAAAAAAATTAAACTCTCTCTTCCACTTTGGAAAGACTGACTGGGCGAACTTGAGAACGGATTCGCGTCGTTCGTCTCTTCCATACAATACTTGCAAATCCAATACAACCCAGGTGGCGTCTTCAGAGGGCTTCATTCAATTTTCAGCATCACCCCACCATGGTCACCAAAATAATCCAATTTTCTCCCTAATAGGGTGCCTCTGAGGAGATATGTCACCATTGGGGTCTCTCCTACTACTAGGGGTACCCTTGAGGCTTTATTTCTCCAACGTGATCGATTTTGCTATTGATTGTGCTATTTTTGAATGCTAACTTCACCCTACCCCAAAAATTGACGTACGTAAGGTGAGTACACCTTGCGATTGTAGTAAATGGCAATACCTGCATGTTCGTAGTAGACGTGGAGTGGGCCAGAACGTAAGTTGTGCTAATTCAGAACACACGTTACCACACAATCTGTACAAGAGAATTTCCGTTCCAAATAAAGATTTTTGTCTTGAGGAGTTGAGTTTTTGAATCATGTGTATGTTCGTACGTGTTCATTGAGATTTCTAAAAGCGTAGGATAAGGATAGGTGTATAGTTGGGTGCTCCACAGACTCATTCATCCTTTATTCTTAGCCCCGGTGTATTTAATTAATATGACTCAACGACTTTCCCGCCGGAGAAGGAAAAATGGACAGGAAATGAATTGTTAGTGTTCCGTTATGAGGATATTCACAGATTCAAAGATAATGAGTTACCTTTGGCTCTCACCTTCAAATTATCTTACAACAAGGGAATATCATCCATTGTACCCAACACTCAGGACAAACCGGACATTCTACAATTCATTTCCAATTAAATAGGTCACATCACTTAAACAACTCTCAAAATCTTGACACAAACACTTTAATTGCATGATCATCCTCTTGTTTTTCCGTAGAGGCTGGATTGCTTTCGATTCGGCCTAGGGCGACTAGGGCGAGCCCTTCAAATTAAGGAAATTAAAACTCAATTCCAAAGACACTGCTGTCTAATTTACGAAAAGCATTTAAATAAATAACGGTGTCGGTAACACAGAAATGCAGTATTTTACTACAGATTTGGAAAGGCGAGTTTTAAGGTAGGAATCCATGAAAATACAAATGGCTCAGACATAAAGCCTGGAATCCTTCTTCCTTGCCCCAGAAATGGGTGAGGAAATTCAGCTAATGCGAGCCGACGTCGTGCAGTCTATGTGGTGACTAAATGTTAAAAATCGTCGGTCTAAATCAAATTTTGTGAATAATGTTTATCAAGTATATGGCAAAAGAGTTGCAAATTTTTGGATGGCAGCCTGTCTGAAACAACGGTTGTCATGTTAGTTGTTATTTTATCATTGCTTTTTTAACGGATACAATTTAACCGCCGTCGAAAGTTACTAATTACAAAATGTTGACACTCGTCTGTCAAAATCAGAGTGCACAGGTTGATCATAATAATCGTCTATGATATAAAGTGCTTTTGCCTATATACTGGACCAATGTTGTTTTGTGTAGTAATTAATGCCAATTAATGTACTTTAATATGTAGTTTGTAAAGATTTTGACGGACGACCTTTATGTTTGGCTAAAATGAATCGCAAGTTTTCCAAATCCATTAAGTGTGACTCTGATTCTCCCTTGAGTGTGTATTTTTTTCCGTTTAGAGACTTTTAAATAAATTCGTGTTTGCCACACATGGTACTAATAAGGCAGAGAACTAGAGAAGAGGAGTTGGATGCAATGGAGGGACAAACGCACATGTAAATGGAACTGGAATTGCAATGAAGGAAAGCCGGGTTTAAATTTTCTAACTAAGTCTGCCCGGTTCGGTTCGCCGGGGCCAGAAGAGTCACACGTGGACTTGGATTTTGAATCCCCGGTCCGTCCGTACAAGAAATACAAATACAAATGGAAGGGCTAAAAAAGTAAAGGAAGGAAGGATTTGATTTTTTTTTCAATGGAATGGAGAGAGCGTGTGTCGTGTCCTGTCCTAAAAATACTTGGCGAGCTGACTAACCCTTTTTCTTAGTTTTTTTTTGCACGCATTTCCGTTTAAAAAAAATGAAGAAACATGTGCGAGAGTGGATGCAGACTTCATTATCTTGGAAATTCAAATGGAGTGCGTGGAGTCAGTTCCAGTTCCAGTTCCAGTTCCATGTGTAAGGAGAAGATGACATGACCCGGACCCGTTATCCGAATTTTTTGAAACAGTCAGTAATGCAAACTACCCGGGTATTGGGTATGTTATGTGTGATCTTCCACAAGACGGATTACGGGCGGGTTGCATGCAGTTTTGGACTGGCTTCCAAAATATCTGGTTTCTGGTTTGACTTATGAGTTTTCTGAACCACCCTTTACTGTAAAATTCTGATAAATATTAAATTAAAAAGATTTTCACAATTCACTGGATGTTGTCCTACTACTAGGGGTACCTTCCCCAGGAGAAATAAAAAGCAACCCAATCTCTTCGAAGAATATTCAACGATTCTTGACCAGTCCTTAGGAATATGTAATCTTTATGATAATTGGCTGAGTTGTTTTGAGCTTCCCTGTAATGTAAGTAGTACGCTTCTGAGGAAAATTGTCCTGGTCATCTTTAAACCTTAATTGTGGCGGGGTGATCGTCACTAACATTTCTTATGCAATGCGCAATGCAAAATTGATTCATCAATGAGTGACACTGAGTCCGACACTTTGCTCAATCAAAATATATGTGAAAATTAAAAGGACGAGTTGATATGAGCCACCCTGTGCTGTGAATGGGCTTTGATGAGGATTATTTTTTAGACCCGGTGGTCATAGTCGGTTTGTACCGGAATGTGTGTTGACTCTGTGTTGTTTGTCTAGCTGGTGCTTTCTGTTTAGAAGACCGGACTCCTAGTTCTAGAGTCCTAGAGTCCTAGACTCACTCCGACTATGTTCCATCGTGCTATTTTCGGACTTGAGCTGGGCCATCTTCAACTTAACCCTTTCTACCCTTCCACGGCTATTCCTGTCCACAAACAACATCTCCAAAATCTCCAAGTCTTTTCAAACATTTCAAACACATGTATATACGTAGCAACTCCAATTCCATCCATAACATTGAATCACACTCAAAGTTTCTTCCATCTTCTAAATACAACCATTTTTTATCTACAGATTCACTACATTACGTGTCACATACTTCTCTGTCATGACCTTACCAGTCTTGAGCCCGAAAATCGGTCTAAATGAATAATACAAACTCATTATTTGACATGGTGAAGTATCATCGTTCCATATTTTCAGAAAGAAGGATTGGCTTGCGATTTCACATTCGAAGGTACCCCTAGTTGTGGAGAAACATAGAGTACTAAGTTAACTTGATATAATTTAAGTTGCCGCAGGTATACCCCACTTTGATTCACACTTGTCCATAAAATTCATTTTTGTTTACATATAAGTCACTCCATTAGTGCGAAGCACCAGCGCTATTTACGGCCACCTTGTTTACAACAGTTAACTCCGAAAAGTTTGACCGAAAAAAGTTAATTCTCAATCAGTCTGGAAATATGAAAATTGGGTCCAAAGATTGACCTACCGGTTACTCTTCTTTGTCAAATACATGCATATGAAGGGCGCGCGGGCTCACTTCTGGTTGTTCCTCTCCACGCGTCTCATTTTCAGAGTCATCATCGGAATTTTGTACCCATTTTTTAGGTTAGGACTCAATTTTTGTACATTTGCTTAAGACTCACCATTCTGTCCATGGGAATGAGAACTAAGGGGAAAAACTACGAGGGAAAATTGATTTTTTTGTGAAGGACGAAACTTGTTGGAATTGACCGTTTTATCCTGAGAAAATTGAGATGGATGAATGATTCCTTACTTAGGATTCGTTATCATTCTGTGTATTTTGTACAATGACCGTGATTGAGGTTTCAAAGACAGAAGAAAACAAATAGACGAGGAGTCTTTTGT
This sequence comes from Protaphorura glebata, assembly GCA_034694305.1. Taxonomy (NCBI): domain Eukaryota; kingdom Metazoa; phylum Arthropoda; class Collembola; order Poduromorpha; family Onychiuridae; genus Protaphorura; species Protaphorura glebata. Next base: position 8,970 of record JAQFYE010000683.1, on the reverse strand, counting down.
GGTTAAATCATTACATTGTTGTTCTTCCATTGTTTAAACAAATCCACATCAAGAGACATGGATGAATGGGCACAAGAATACACAATAAATAATCATAAATCATACAGAAATATGTACAAATACAATTCTTTAGTCAAAGTATTTATTTTACCAAATATCGGTATGTTTATTTTATGCGACAATAAACAATTTAAGCATAAAAAGTCTCGAAAATTTAAAAAATATCATAAAATGATCCCATAATTTTGGTGGGTCTGCCAAATATTTTGCGTGTACGTGCAGAAAGTATACAGGGTCCCAAATATGCACAAAAACAACTTAAATAGCATAGTGTATTTTGCACTATGATTCTCATACTCAACAGTTGGGTTGGCACGAAGGACTGGAATACTTATTTGGAACCCTGTAGCCTTTGATGTGGTCAGCAAAAAACCATACCACACAATTAACGGTCATAAACTCTCGGGAGTCCTGAATTTGGTTGATGTCTGAAGACAAATGTCCCCTGGTGGTTGAAAAAAATTGCAGGAAGTTTTTAGTTCCCTATTCCGATAACTTTGTGGGAAATTCTCCTCATCATTGAAGAGTTCCACCGTGTAATTTTTCTTTGGACTCAAAATTTCCCCCAACTCAATTTTTACGGTTCAAAATTTAATATTTGCGGAACAAGTGTCTATCCATACAGGCCATACCTGGCCATACGCCATACCTGGCCATGCCGTGACATGACGTGACATTCTGTAATGTAAAATGTACGAATTAGCCAGTATCCCAGCCAAACGGTACGCACGACGTGTGTAAAATCCAACGGGATCTCACATTTATATCATTTTTTGACACGAAACTCACGGAAAACTATTAAGACCTAACGCAAGGAGATTAAACAAGAAAAATGCTCAATTTTTGGACAATATGAACTTATGTTATAGTAAAAAAGTGTTGTCTAGATATTTTATAAAATTTGAATGAGTTGGAGGAATTAATTACTTATTAATGGGATTATATTGTAAAATAAAATTTAGATAACGTATTTGATCACAATTACGTTCATTTATTTACCACGCACCAGTTCTTTAAAGCCTTTCCGCCCCCATCCACCTACAACTTGTCAAGTCTACTTTGATAACATGCATTTCAGCAAATTGTAGAGAAACATGCATGTGGAATTGTAGCACGAATGCACATACGATGTCCGACTATTTATAAACATTTCGTCTTAAAAAACAGAGCTAATAATTACACGTAAGAGAGGAGGGTTGACAGGGAAGAACAAAAGGACGACATCATCATTTTCTTCTCTATTTTTTTGGTTGTTTTTCATTTCACCGTCAAAACCTCAAAAGGATCATGTTTCTTTTGCAATCCACATCTTCTTCTTTTCCTTTAAAAAATTGCTTGAGGTTGACCGTTTAAATTGTGTTGTGTGTTTACTCATGCGCTTCACACACGGACGCCTGTCTTCTTCTTTTATTTTTTGCATTTTTCACCCTTCGATGGATAAGGTATAAGGTGTGTCCACACCTCATCTGCAAATGTCACCGCCGTCCGTCCAGAATGAAAAATTACTTTTTTCGGGAACGGGTGGTTCGCTTGAAAAAATTCTAAAACAAGGGATCGGGTTTTGGGTCGTTATCGGGTTTCTGGTGCGGTAAAGGATTTAAAGGGCCATACACATGTAACAGGGGGTGAAACAAACGGATGGGTGATCTCTGTAATTATATTCTTCGAATGATCAAAAAATAAGCTCATATTTTTGTGACACCCCATGGAGTTAAGGATTATTCCAAAATTCGGGTCAAGATTTATGTCTCACCCTGTATATTGATTTTAAACGTGGTTTGTTTGAGGTCTTCCAATATAAGATCGCATGTAATTATTATTATCCCATACTAATTAGCATAAAACTTATTACGTAAATGGAATGTGAAATTAAACATTATAGCACGTAACACATTTAAGCAATAATTTAATGTAATTCTACTCATTAAACTGTGGCCAAGATTTTAAGGCATAAAACCGTTGGGCATCAATTTCTTGGAAATAAATTAGTCTAGTTTAGAAATCCATATATTAATTAACAATTGGATACAAAGCGAGCCGACTTTCACTGTGCGTACAAAATTTCGAAACATTGAGAGTCCACTCTTTTGTTTATTTGAATTTAGTAGAATAATTGTATGTGTAAATGTGAAGTAATTAGGTTAAGTCAAGACAAAAGTGAACTCGGAATTAATTGTTTATTTTTTTTTATATAGTTAAGGTTTGTTTTTATTATTATTCTGATTTGCTTTTGCGGAGACGACGCGGCTACAGCTAGAGCTACAGATGACAACAATGACGAAAAGAAATTTTGGTTTGGCTCTTTCTTTTGATGTTTCTGTTTGGATAGAGAGAGTGTGAGTGCGAGTGGTTTGTCTTGTCGGTGAGGACAACAATTAGCAAATAACAATTAAAATTAAAGAACTCTAAAAAAACATCTGTAGGAAATAGTAATCATAATGAAGACGAAGACGAAGATCTCCCATGGACATGGCCCTAATTGTTCGAATCCCCTCAGCTCCTTCCTCTTTTCCCCCAACAATCAAAAACACAGGGCCAAAAAAAACAATTTAAGACGTTTTCACTACATTTGAATGAAAGGTCCGGAGAAGAAGAAGAGAAACGGGAAAATCCTTTCAAAAGTCCATTTTGATTCTCAAAAAATACTTCTCAAAATTGTTTACATGTCCGCAGCATGAGCTTCCTTTTTTTAAAACCTAAGCGAAACTTTACTTGAATTCGTTGGACGATTCTGTTTGATTCTTGACACTCATTGTTATATTTGGAGGGAAAGGATTGGTAACAGGTGCTTCTGGGCTTTTTTCGTTTCGTCTCCTTAATTGAAACTTCATAATGAAGAAAAGAAACTGGTTTGAGAATTTTATTTAATGGAATGTTATGTTCTTTTAGAATCTGACTGAGTGCCCAAGCAATTTGTTTTGTATCCTTTGGACGAAGCTTTATTTTAAGAAGTTTGCTTGTATTGTTGAATCACCCATTGTTCAATGACAAATTAAAGGTTGCGATGCGCTCAGTATGTGTGGTGAATTGAGGGCATATCATAGGAAGTGTGGCGTAGTCAAGGAGTAAATTTCGGGTGGTATCAATTTTATTAACGTTCCAGATCGTAACATTTATATTAAAATACACACATTAATTGACATAGCCGCTGAAACATCATCGCGTATTTTTGGGTTGCTTCCCATTTGGCCTAGAGACGTACAACTTAGGTACCATCTAATAGTACGAAAAACCAGTGGAAAAAACCTCTTGAAAGCAACCACCGGGAGTGCAAGTCCGAGGAATCGAACCCCAGCACAGCGAGACAGAATGGGCCAACCATACCATCATGCTGCAATGTAACATTTATATTTAAAACAAGAATACATGAGAGGAACACACTAAGGTCTACAAATAACGAGCTGGACCAAATACACTACCTTGCGGAACTCCCGAAGCAAAGAGCACCTCGCCGAATTTCGCATGATCACTGGGAACCTGAGAAATTTGAGAAAGTTACTTGAAAATCGTAGTAAATTATCGGAGTATCTCAGAAAATCACTGAAAACATAAGGAAATCATTGGAAAATGTCGAGAATTATTGGAATTTACAATCCTTACGACGTTTCACAAATCTGAAAGGTTAAGGTCAGTATGAAAGATTTCTAAAAACTCTTAATAATATTCCTGTGGACCTCCTTAGAAAATGAAGTAAAGAAATTAAAAATGTTAACTTTATGTCGAGAAAGAGAGTCGAAGGTGAAAAAATTGAGAAAAATTGCGGAGGACGAAGCACCCTCTCCTGCAGAACCCCTATCTAGTAATATTTTAAGAGAATGGCCCAGCGGAGCTTCTTAATGGACAACAATGGATGTATGGCCATATGTGGAATAAGAAAAAAAGAATAATGTCCGAGGAATCCATGGGCAGGGAAGTTTGGGTAGGTGTGAGTTTAAAAAAGAAAACAGAAGGAAATCATTGGATTCGAACCAAAATGAGTCAAAAGATGTTTTCAGGTTTTTGGCCAGGAGAGTAAGAATACCTGCCGAGTAACGCTACGGAACACAGAACACAAAATGTTGAAGGGAGACAAATTTGTTTAGTCATTGGCTAGTCGTGGGCTAGTTCCTCTCCTGGTCTTCATCCACCAAATTTACAAGGAAAAATTAGTAGGGAATTTCAAGGAATGATCGCTCTACTCCTAATTACTCCTTTCCTCATTCTTACTCGTTAGAAAAAATAAATAAATAAAACTCGTGAGTTTTAAATAACAAATGAACAACATTATTCTTGGTTCCTACTTTTCAGCTTAATCCACTCATTCATCAGTTTCCAAAAATTCTTAGAATTTTGTACGTCTAATTAATTCCTACGATTTTGATTTTATTTTGAAAATATAGTGCTGCCCACTGTAATAGGACTCTGGCTTAGTAAAGGTCCAATCTCTGGGAAATCCTACCTTGTGTCGTATTTCGGGATTCATAAACACTGCAATCCCTACTACTAGGGGTGCACTACCTATAAGACATCAAGGCACATCATATTAAGGTTTAACCAAGACTTGTCTCAGAGTTGGAATGGAAGAAAAAGCTTCCAAATAATTTGTTTGAATCCTTTTGAAGTGACCTTTGTAATTTCTGCCGAAAGAGAACAAAAGATGATCCTAACGTTCTTGGTCGTGGTCGCATTATATTAATTAGGATCACACATGCAATGAATCTCTGTTTGCTTTGTGTGTGACCCAACATTAAGGATTTGGGTACAAAAACCACGAACGGGATGTTTCTTGCCGAATGTGAACGTCTTCATCCGTCGTCGTCGTCGTCGTCGTGGACCCACATTGAAGAAAAACGCCAAAAACTCAAAGTTCATGAGAGCGTGAGCGTGGAAGTCATTCCCAATCCTGCCTGTGATCGTATTGTACAAATTACAAGAGATTCACAACTTCCTAGAACACCTCTCTTTTTTTTTTTTACCTTTTTGTCATTTTTTTTTCTCTTTTCCGTTTTACCTGACTTGTCTCTATTATTATTTTCATCTCTGGTTTGTCTTTGTCCACTACTTAAGAGGAAACGCCGCTCTAAGGCTTCATTTCTATTTAAAATTAGCCCGACCTCTCCAAAATGACCATTACTTTTTCAAGCAACCAACATATAACCAAGAAAATGAGATATTACATGCTATAACTGATTTTGAGTCCTATTACGTAGCTTTCTCACTCGTCGGTTATACATTTCCAGACTAAATTATTTAATATTTATCCTATCCAGGTGGATCTATGGTCTTATTTTTTTTAGCAAACTAGTGTTGTACCCAAAAACAAAACCAAAAATGTGAAATTCCTATTAATCCCGAATTCCAAATTCGTACATTGGAAATGTGTCTTCAATTAACTTGGGAGATGTGACGGAGAATGTTGGATTAAACGTCGGTTGTAATTGAAATTGATTGGTACAGACCGACTGGAACTTGGAGGAAGCCCATGGACTTGAATCACTGAGCTCAATTAAGAAGACTTCGGCAAATGATCCTCGACAACCCATAAAACCTGAATCTTTTCTCATAAAAATCATCAAGGTCTTACCTATGTCCCATATTCTGAGCCAGGAGACCCAAAACCACTTGTCCTGGTCGCCGCCCATTATCGTTCAACATGTCCTGTCCACTGGATGAACTCCTGACCTCTGGTCGCCTAACTTTCCGAGAAAATCCAAGCAAGAAGAAATTGTCGATTTCCAGTATTTCACTTCTCCCGTTCAATTACAAATTGTTACGACAAAAAAAATTGCATGTACTCCCGGCACGATCAATTAATCAATAATAATAAAAATTCAGTGTGTTTTGAGAGTTTTTAGTATTTCACTTGTAAATTGTGCAAACTTTCCTCAGCTTTCACCTTGGACCAATCCAAAAATTTGGCCAAAAAAATAGTAGAAGCATGATTGTGTGAGTGTTCGAAAGGTACCCCTAGTAGTATGGGAAGGCTCCATTAGAAAAGAACCCTATTTAGAACAACCGCCAGACATTTCATAGTATTCGCATGAATGGCGTCAACAGAGGTAATAAAATTTTGCGAGCTAGGGTCCAAGTTCGCCAAAAAAAAAAGGCAGAAGAATGATTGTGTGAGTGAGTGGTCGTCTGGTTATTTAGTGGATGATCCGTGGTTGAACTTGTTCATTTTGCAATTGGACATGCGGTTAGCCGTGTGAAGGGAGTTTGGACATTTGAGGACAAGACTTTTGTGAGAAAAGTCTTTTTGAAAAGATGAGAAGAAGGAGTTGGACCCATTAGTTTGACTCAAACACATTATCCTACACTCCAGGGTGTCTCACGACCTCTCCTTCTATTCACAACCAACATCTAACCTCACCTTCTATTCCAAATCATCATCATCCAACAAATTATCACACTACACGTCTTGTCCGACATCCACAAATCCTCCAAATAGTCAAAATCATCAAAATACGTCAATAAATCTTGATTACTTCAAAACAGAGCTTGACCTCAATTTACAATTCATTTTGGAAGCATTTTCAATTATTTTAGCTCATGGAATACGTATCTATTTCAAACAAGCTACTAACTGACTTTTTTTTTGAAATACCCCTAATACTTACAATAAATCAAAGCATTATGTACGAAACTTTACAATGATTTGCATATTTTTACACTATTTCGCGGAAATTATCAATATTTATTTTCCGCTCTACAAATTGTTAGACATTTTGCGAAATGTTTTAAGAATAGCGTCCAGGCCGGTAAGATTCACTCGTAGGAACTGCTCGGAAGCCTTATATTGTTTTTTCCTTCAAAGTGCACCTGAGGAACCAAAAAAACCAGACTAAAATCCCCAGACACTTCCAAAGTACATGAACCGTAATTTTTGAATATTAATATTGGTAATATGTTATTTGGGAGATCATTGGTCCAAAGATATCTAGGACAGGCTTGGGAGACCTGGTTTATCGAGCTTCGGGTAGCAAGTTGACCACATGACTACCAGGCGTATGTGAATAAGTGGAATCGTTAAAATTTATTAGGTAATAATTCAAAAAATTCGCAACCACCATACAAAGTTATAACTGTAACATATAAGATTTAAGTTAAGATTTAAGTTTCTTTCCCTTGATTTTTCGGTTCATAACGTTCCGAAATGTTTCTTGAGCCATTTGCGTGTCTCTGATGTCGTGGTGTTCTTACCAGTGTATTGCGAACCCTCACCGGGGGGTACTTTCGCTCCTACCCAAATAAATCTTCTCATCTTCTTCACCTTCTTATCTTCCACATTTCGTTTTCCGGCACTTCGTCGCACATGCAATTCAAGGTTTAATAAACCACCGGTACTACTACTCAATATAACCCATAGAAGATTACGATATTTGTGCAAAATGTCGACAGTATGACTAAAGTGGCGATTTCATATGGCAATAAAATATTTTCTGCAATTACTGCGAGTAATTAACAATACTGGCATCGGAGAGCGCTAATTTGCAGAAAATCTGCAAGACAGTGCTTTTTATAGAATTCGCATAAATTCCCTAATTTAAAAACGCCAGGGATTTGAAATCTGACTAGAGAAGGCTATGAGCAGGTCATTGCCTTCCTACGGTTTTTTTTTTTTTTTTGACTTAAGACGTTGATCCGAGTGTTATTGTTATCCATGACTGAGTGATTGGGCTGTGCTGGGCTGAATGGATAGATCGTTAGTGAATTCAATCGACACCTCGATTATGATTGTTTTGTGGAGCAAATCATGAAGGAAACGGGAAAAGGGAGTCACCGTCGATCAAGAACTAAACTAAACTAAACTCCAATCATCGCCATGCTCTGTAATCTTGTAAATTTTTGTTTTTCTCAACTCATTTTTGACTTGTCAATTTCTTAAATGCATTGCAATGGAATGGATTTTTGGTGAGCAATCAAGTGGACCATGAAAGAGCAAGAGGAACATAGCAGGACTAGGACTAAGGATTTGGTTAAAAAACTAAAGGGAGATTTGACGAGAAGTTTAAGTTTTGATGCTCAACTAAGTTCAAACAATGGAGTCGATGGAGCAAGAGCAGGTGTGGTTCTGCTTGCGCGTCTACCTCCATTTATTTCCATTCCCTTTTTTTGCAATGGATGAATTGAGATTTTGAGAGAAGGCGGCCATGTGGACCAGCATTACCGATAAAAAAAAATAAGCCGCCTTAAGTCGCCTATGGTCACTTTAGCGCAACGGCAGGTGGATCGTCAACCACAGTCATAGAGCATAGCCGAACACTTGAACCGCAGCCAACAATTACAGACGACAAAGTCTCGGATTGGCGACGAACGCTCACTCTAGGAAATACGTGTATTAACAAACTTCGCCCAATCATTTTACACAACTTTACTCTTAAACGGCTTTCAAAGCGCTGTTTTTGAATAGAAATTAGTGCATTTCATCCTATAGGTCAGTGCCCAACACAAATGGTCCTTATCCGTTGTCGAGTTTTTCGCCAAAATGCCTGTTTGGAAGCAATATACCCAACGAATGGTATAATTGTCTTTACATCGTAGCCAGGATTATACGTTTATGATTGTTGGAATACAAATTCACTAGTAACATGTGTAAGCAAAGTAATTGGCTAAATGTTTGTCTTACATTCTGGACAACCTTTTTATAATATAGTTCTAGGCAGACAGATTTATGACGAAATGTTTGACGCTGCTATTTTTAACACACAAAATTAGATTCTTGGTGTGGTGCGGTGCCAATAGCCGTTCTAAATGCCAGTATAGGAATTGACTTCAGGAAACTCTGTTTAATTCGATGGTCCGAATGCTGACAACAGTGCACACTGAAACGTTTTACCAAAACAAAAAATTGACTAATTAGCAAGTCCATTGCAGCATGATGGTATGGTTGGCCCATTCTGTCTCGCTGTGCTGGGGTTCGATTCCTCGGAC
>JAQFYE010000682.1:0-31233 GCA_034694305.1 Protaphorura glebata | reverse complement strand
AACAGATTACATACGGGTTTACATCCAAATTTTTGCATTAGCTAGTGGAAGTTCCACTAGCTAATGCAAAAATTTGGATGTAAACCCGTATGTAATCTTTTATATAGAATTCAAATTAATTTTAATTGCTCACAATAGTCAGGAATTTATGGGTTTCGAATCAGAGTTGTGCAAAATGTAGTAACCGCGATTTCGTCGTCGAAGATTCGGTGTATTGCGATTTGAGATGAAGTTAGAATTATCGGCTTTCAGTACGCACGATACTATTTGAAAGTTCTAACTTTGTTGTTAGTTTCTTTCGGTGCATATTTAGACCACTGAAGGTACAGGAATACAAATATCAGCAGACAACAAATTATATTGATAATACATATTTGTCGCACGGTCACCATTTGCTCCCTGGGGTACGGCATGGCAATGTCACAAAATTTCAAGGGATTCACAGTTACGAATGTGAATCACATTCACCAGCTTATATTTGATTTACTCACAGTTTAATACAAAATACCTAATCTAGAATCACCCTGTATTAGAATCTCAATTTGTTAAGCGTCGTTTGGAGTTGGCACACACTTTGCAAGTCGGAATTTTATAGCAACATTTATTATTCAAGTACATTTATAAGTACACGTTAAATATTATCGTCAAAAATGGATTTGACACCGAGAATTACAAATACAAAAATTAATAAACCAATTATAACGTTTAAACCACAAAATTGTATACTACAATTCTCAGGTTCATAAGGTTCTTGTAAAGTTCGGTCCTGTTGTCTTATTATTATTATATCTACAACTGAGTCATCCATAATAATTAAGTTCTGCTTCTCGTAAAGAATGCTAACATTTTGAATGCCTTAGTCAATTAATTTCTTAATTCATATTCATTCCTTTACAACAGTTAATAATTACATTGATATTAATTAGTGCAATGTTCAAACATGTGAACTCAGAAATCAATTTCAACGAATCAAATCTGATCGATCGACCATTTTGGCCTAAATAAATTGACACAAAGCTTCACCGATAATTTTTACCACCACCATACTGATCCATCGCGGTGTTTAGAATCCCAGTCACGTAAATTTGAGAGGGCGTTCTGGATTTCACACGAATCTGCACTTCCAGAATATTTTGCCATGTAATCTCAATATCATCAGATCTCGCAACATTTGGGTCAATTCGACGTCGTCACTACAATGAGACAGCAATCACTTTTTTATGAGCGCTGAATCAGAACAAAATGAAAAATTCATAATAATAATCGCTATATGAAAAATTCTCCAAATACTTGATTAATAAATCAGAAAAATCATTCTTACATTCAAGCTCGAAAAATTCAACAGACGGTTTAGCTTCGAAAATCCAGTTCGGACTGAAATCTTTGGTATTCACCGCAGTTTCAGTAATTGCGGTACCACACTTTTTAAGTATTTTCTACTACGTATAAATATTTGGTGTTATATATTTTGGGTCTTTGAAATAATTTGGAAATTGCTATTGTACATACACCCAGGTCTCTCGTTCACAACATTCCAACTACAACCTGATGCTTCATCTGTTGCGTATCGTGTATTTTTCTATATATTCAGCTTTGAATGTGGAGCGAAATCTGTCAAAAGTGTCGATCGATAATACAATTCCGAACGAAACGGAGACAGGAGAAACTTCCCAAAATCTGTGCATTAAGAAATACTTCATAATGCTAAATATAGCTTATACGTGGGCGAGTAAAATAATATTCATATGATCGCCTCCAGGGAATCCTTGGAGGTATTACTTTCGGAAGTAATGATTTCGAAACAGGTATTTCAGATTCGACTTCTACAGCGAAAAAAAATACTCGGGGAAACGTAACCCTACTGTACCTCACGGCGAATGTCAGTCAATTATGTAATGAGTGTGAATATTACTTTACAGAATTTTGTGTACGAAAAAATATTAATTGTGAGATATATGATCTCTTGCATAAGCGATGTCTTTGTCTATGCTTTCATTTTTAATTTTCAAATAACTTGTTTTCACACATGCTGTCTGAGAAATAAACTCTTTACTCTGATGGGTTGAGAAATCCTGGGTGGAATAATTAACTTGCAGCAAACTAAAACGGAGTTAGTTCCAACTTGTCTTAAAAAATTCTAGACTTTCTTGGTACCGGTAGAAATTCTCTTGAACTTTAATTTTTCGGTAACCTTAGCGAGCCAACCTCGGTTTGTTTTGTATGTTTGGAAATTCTATCTGTGGCCTCGGAATGCCAAATGAAACCATCAAAACATTTTTGAGTTCTCAAACTTAAAGTGATATTTGGCAAAAAACGCTTAAAAACTATTTCGTGGGCAAATTCTTGGAAAGGTGAGTTAGTTGTTTGTTTGTTTGTTTCTCGGGATTTATAATGCAGAGGAACCGCATTCTCAACACATTCTGTAACAAAAGCCCTCCGCGTTTTTAAAATAATTGAGTGTCACTTGGACGAATTGATTGGATTACGTTTAGGCTTTTTAATTACAGGAAATTTTAAAAATGTCAGCGATTGAAGAATGTCGAATCGAATGATCCGTATAACCGTAATTCAATGATCCCGTGGTCGAAATTTCAATTTTCATTTTCAAACGACTTGTATAGTGTTCTCTCACGCTGAGAGAGAAATGAACTATTCACGCTTCTTTCATTCAGTGACATTCAGTGGAATAGCTTGTGTAACAACCAAAACAGTTTCAAGTTAGCCCCGGCTTGTCGTTTCGAGAATTCCAAACATTTCTGGTACTTGTAATGAGTACTTGATGGGAAGCTACAATACAAAACGTTATGGTCTTCGACAATGTTCTACCGAAGCCCAAGTTAGCACTACCCTTGAATTTTAATACAATTTACGTGAATGGAAGAAAATAAATAATTTTCTAGTTTCTGGTAGTGCCAGAGAGTTATTTTTTTTGGTTACCTTAGCGAAAGCAAATCGGTTTGTGCTTTGTTTGTTGGAATATTTTACCTAATACCTCGGATTGTCAGTTCTAGCCATCAAAACTTTTTTGAAAACTTTCAAGTAATATTGAAAAATTGTGCTTAGGAATTGATTTAGAGATAACAGATATTTTGTGAACGATAGTTTCTTCCAGAGGTAAGTTAATTGTAAAAAATATATTCCTTGACAGTTATGAAAATAATTGACGTGATTAAAATTGTTCTAAATCAATAAAGTTTGTAGGCTTCTTTATAAGAAAAAAGATCAAAATGGTCTGATTAATTTGAAGAATTAATCGAACGACCAGTAACCAAAATTCAACGATCTCTTGCTGGAAGCTTTCAATTTCGCTGTCGAACGACGTTTTCGGTTTCCCAGGACTTGTGTCATTTAGTTTCGAAATATAATAATTACAATTACCAATCATGAAACCATAATTTCTGGGTGTGGTATGATAATTTCACGAAGAAAGTGTGACCCTACGATTACATTGATAAATGTCAAGAAGTACATAACTATAATTGATAATCCAATTATTACAATTTCGGATTATAGATCAAATTGTTTTTTTTTGTGTGTGTGAACATTAGAGTCACGTTTTTGCTTTAAATTCTCTGAATTTTGATGTATTTTAAAAAGTAAATTCAATTGTGAATTTGTATTTACAATTTACAAACAATTTCTGAAGTAATAAGTTACAATAATTACAAATTACAGGCAGGATTTCAGAATGTACTTAATATTGCAGTTATTATTACGTAATTGTAATTTTGTACTTAATTATAATTTTGTAGCTGTAATTGTAATTTTGTAATTAATTACAATTACCAACGTAGTTATCCAAGTGCGGGTTTTCTCATACCCGCACCATTATTCGAAGAAATTAACTCTTGATGCCCCTGGTACTGATGATAGAGCTTTTTTTTTTAATTTTTGGTTGCCTTAGTACGCCGAAATCAGTTTGTTTTGTTTGTTTGGATATTCAACCTCGGATTGCCAGATCAAGTCATCAAAACTTTTTCGGCTTCTCAAAACTTTCAAGTGCTTGACAAAGTGAGCTTAAAAACAGATTTTGAGAACAAAACAGATATTTTGTGAGCGATAGTATTTTGGAGGGGTAAGATAATTAGAATTTATAGAAGAATAATTTTCATAATTTTCAATGACAGTGAGTTAACGGAATTGGTTGGATTACATTGAAATTATCTGTCAAACTGCATTTAAGATTTAATACTCTGTTGGCCGTAACTGTGCATTTTCAAATCACACATGATGATTTGTGGTTGAGAGTTATAGAACGAGTGGAATATCTTGTAATAAGTAATAATTCTTTCTGAAGTTCAGTAGATTTTAATTATGAATTATTTGCTTTGATTTTTGCTTTTCAGAACTATGGATAAAATACTGAGAGAGGAGGCGGAGATGAGGGAAATATTGGAGGAAAGGTCGAAGGTCAAAGAGTTGACTGAACTGGTGACAGAATTCAACAGGGATCATTCTTCAAGTGTCAGTAGGCGCAAATGGTCACCAATGAAGCTGGACTTTCGGCGGACTTCACGTGCATCAACGTTGGCAACAATACAAGAAATGTCCCGTAAATGTGAAGACATTCGGCCCCCGTCAAGGAAGAACAGTGAAACCGTATTGAAACGTCTAGAGCGAACTTCTAGCACGGATTTTCGTTCAACCGGTAAGAATGTACTGATTATTTAATAGCATTAGGTTTCTCATGTCCTAAGTACAGGGTGGTATAAAACTGTCGCCATTACTAAGGAGACATTGCATTTTGCAGCGTGAAATCCCGGTACATTTGATTGACCGTACTAATTCAGACGTGGATTAAATTCTCTACAACATGTCTACATGTCTGTCTCAGTGTCTCACTTCTTTAATCCATTCAGGGGTGGGTGAGCTAATTGAGCCACCCTGTAATTGAAGTATGCATCAGATTGTGCCACGTATAAAAAAGCTGTGATTAATTGTTATGCTTTGAATTATGAAGGTGGAGTTCCGGTGAAAAAATCATCCAGGGAGGAATTACGAGATATGATGTTTTGGGCCCGAAAAACAAATGGCCAAGAGGCTAACGCCATAAACATCTACCGGGAGAATCGTGAGCGGGACATTCATGACAAAATCTCCGACAAAAGTCTTAAACAAAAGGCAGTCAAACCTAGGATGAAGCGGCCGAACCGTTCGAAGGTTGAAATCTCAAGGCCTGCATGGTAAAATATCATTTAATTAGATAATCGGAATAAATTTATTCGAGACGTCCTTCGTTCACTCTGAAATATCTTAAATCCTTAGGAATTCTTGCTGCAGAATAGAGCAACCAAAACCAGAGTACTTACCCCGAACGCCGCCTTTGAACAAGAAACGAGACGAAGTTTCGAAAGTGCCGATGATTAACGGGAAATCGTCAAACATTCGTCCACGCATTTCCAACAATCGAGGTCCTCTGGTTTCCCAAATAAGACCTAAACGGCGTGGATCTATAAGGAAACTGAACGAAGCGAAAGACAGACCCTGCCATTTTTCCAGACGTATTGTCGTCGTAACTTCATCTTCTGGTGGATCTATTCCGGGACTAGCATTATCTACCGACATTTTGAGACCATCCGACGCGAAACACGATCTTCTATCCAGAAAGTCGGATTATCGAAATGCTAGGTCAAGTGGTCTTGGAGGCAACAACGTCAGAACATCTCGGTTGCTAAAACAAAGCGTCCAAAAGAAGATTGGTCGAAATAGCGTTCAAAAAGGCATTTCTTCTATAGGTAACAGATATGAGCAGCCAGAAGAAAGTGACTATTCTGTCGAGATTATCTGGCGGGCTGACTCTGGGGCTCTTCAGGAGTCCCAGGAGGAGGAAGACATTTCCACGTTAGTACAGCATTTTGTTAACATATCTTGATATCACTCTTGCTTTGTAACATTAGTTTAATGGTACATGAGACCGTTACCGTTTTTTTCCGGTCAGAGTTTTAATCCTCGACACATTTTGAGAGGTTATCAGCTCTCGAAATGTGTCGAGGATAGATCTAAATATTACAACTTTGGAATAATATTTTTTTACGGTGAATACATTTCATAACAGAAAATTGCACAAATCTCTACAAAAATGCGTTGTAATATTTGATCATGCTCTTCCAATTAACATCAATTAATGGATTAAAGGTTGGTTTTCTGTTAATCTCCAGGTCTGACACCGTTGAGACAAATTTGTCCCGCTGTTCTCTGAGTAACTCTGCGATTGGTCGGTTTGACCAGACTAAGAATACATTTCCTGATGGAAAATTGGAAACCCCGACTGCGTCAAACCAACCGATCGAAAATTCTCCGCCCACGACCGACAGGAACGAAGGACTAAAGCGAAGTCATCCGAAGATTAAACTTCTTACTAGAGTCAGAAATGCCTTGAAGTTATCCCGTGGCCATGATGACCCTTCGGACTCTCGGATTTCCTCAAAAGTGGAACTGGAATCAATGGATGCGAATAAAGGATGTTTTGGCCGATTTTTCTCTTCCAATAAACCAATTTCATCCGTCAATCCTGGGACTAGCGCTGCAAGCGAACCTGAAGTTCCTACCACGAAGAAAGGTCTACTAACCCGGATTTCTAAAGGATTGACGAATATTTTTGGGAAGCGAAATCGTGTCGCACCAACGACGGAAAACATCTGAATCTTCCCACATCCTTTCCCCTTACAACTCGGCTCATCCTAACGACAAATGGCACATGGATTCCGGATTGGATTACTTTGCTTGGATTAATTAAGGACAAGATGATGAAGAATGAAAATTCAAGATGAGGATTTAAGATTATTCAAGATGACGATTTAAGACGATGAAGAATGAAGGTGACGATTCAAGATGACGATTGAAGATGAAGAAAGATGTTCCCAGTTTTGCTTTGCTTAATGCCAAGATTTGTTACTTAATTTTCCGTAATGTAAATATGACAATGCATGCCTTTTTTCCACTCTTTAAAACTTGATGAATAAAAGTGGTTTTTTTCGTGAGGTTATTTAAACATTCTGCTTGTACGTGTTACAAAATTGGTTCATTTTAGTGACTAACTGACATAACCATGTGTTGACGTCCTTTCTTTTTGCTGAGCTTGCGTTTTTAAGTACAACTCAAGGCAGACTGAAGTTTAGTGAGTAATTTGTAATGTTTTCCAGCATATTCTATCGAGATATCCTCACAAACATGGAAGCGTAGTTGTAACGAGAGAATTACATAGTAATTTATTTTATTGACACAATCTTCATTGTCATTAAGGGACAGCCATAACACAGAATTGGTTAATTCTGAATACTTAACCCGGCTCTAAATTTGTGAAGAAAATAGAATTTTCCTTCCAAATGCCCTGGCAGTGTAAAATCGACTATTTTTCGGTGTCTTTTCATGCCGTTTCTTACTTAAACGCTCGTCAGCGCCGCTACGCGCAACGGATTTTCAATCGGAATGGCTCGCTAGATCCGCAATAAGATTCTCTAGAAAATGCATATCTCACTTTTTGTCGGGCTCCCCCGGATTGGGCTTTCGAGGGGGCAAAGGTTATGCGTCACCCTGTACAACAGTTTTGGGACCGGGTCACCAAAATCATTAGTTTGACCAAACGAAACTTCATACAGGGCTAGCGAGAAGACCCAATGCCTGTACACCAGAGGACAGCCAAGGACGCCTTCTGCCTTCCTACACGCCTCTAGATGTTTCCAAGTGTTTTCGAATTCAGCAAATTACGCATTTAGTGACGCTGTCGTTATTATAAATTACACCGTGATGACCTGGAGTGTAGTTTGCTCGGCATCTTTAATTCGATACTATAGAATGGTTCATATCCCTGCCATCATAGCCGGTGCCGCAGACGCATTAGTCGGAACGACTGGACTTTATTTGTTGTATTCTGAGTTAGGCAACTACAACGAGTATTCCCATGAATTGATACAGTCTTGGAAATCATGTACGAAATTAACAGTCGAAGACGGGAAACTATTGTCCAAATATCTCAAGTCTTGTCGACCATTAAGATTTAATTTTGGATCAATGAGTTATTTTAAGAAAGGAGGAAGTATTAGTGTTGTCGGAAATATTATTTCGAATGTTAGTGACGTTCTGTTGTTTATAGCTAGTGTTAGTAACAATTAACGCCTTACGTTTTATTGTTAACACAAAGGTAAATACAACATCTTACCTATGGGTAAGCCAGTAGTGAAAATAATTTTCAAACCCTTCACTTTTGCAAATGACGAAATTCTGACGGCAACCCCGTGGCAACATAATATGAGTGCATTGATTGAATGGGAAATTTTTTACGTATGACGTCATGTCCTAAACAACTTAGTGCTTATTTAGAGAAATCTATTTCCCATTATCGTAATAAGCACCAACGGATATACAAACAACCCGTTGGGGTCACGACTGGCATACCTTTAGAGAAGGGCGAAGTCAGGGTTCCTTGGTTAACACTTAAAGTGACCAAGCATGTCCAATTTTATTGTCTTTCTTTATACAGGGTCTTCGTAAAATAGCCTCCTTTCCGTCAGTATAGGGAATGCGTTTATGTTTGCCGATATGTACCAAACAGAATGACAGACTTAGGTCACCAGTTGACCTTTATTTGAATTTTGGTAGTGTGTTTGTGCATGTGTGAATGGATCTGTCTTTGGCCTCGTTTCACTTTGTCTCCTGGCTCGCTCGGGTTCTCTTCCCCTGCCATGAAGGAACGAGCTGAGTCTGTGGACGTACCGGCCCTACACACAAATACACCTCTAAAATCCAAATAAAGGTCAACTGATGACCTAAACCTGAAATGTGGGCGGAGTGACATATCAATCCAGATTTCTCATCGTATAAGGTACTCAGTGGTTCGTATTTAAAATACTTCTAAAACTATCTGACCTGACGTTCTCCTCGTAAGTTTCTCGGCGCTGTGGCTGAGAGGGCAGGTTGAAATTCATGATTTAGTTTTATCGTAAATTATTGATTCTTTGAACCTTCATGTTAAATTACTACCCTTACTTGAAAACTTAATTAAAACGGGGAATTTGTAATTCGCAGTCAACTGTCTCGACTTTCTCGATAGGACATGAGTAAATGACAATCACAATCAGAATTACTATTTTTATTCGTTAACCTTTCCTTAATATCATTGATAATGTTCAGGTTAGTAAATACCACTATAATTCTCCGCGTAAGTTATGAATCTTGTAAGAATAGCATGTGCAGACTGACAGGGTGTACCGAAACTAGAAGGTCATCAAGTGCAGGTTCGGGGTGCCCCTTAAAATAGATGACGTGAAAAAGGTCGGATAGTACAGATGTCTGGAATGACTTATTCCACTTTTTTATACCTTACATGACTTTAGATAATTTATGGTTTAGTGTTGAATATTTATTGATAAAGAAACACATAATATTTAATTTATCATAAGCCGAAGGGCAAAAATAAACATCGCAGTGTATTTTTCGTGAGCTTGTGCTGATTTCCATTTGGCCTAGAAAAATCACCTCAATAGTACGAAAAAATACAAATAAAGAAAATCCTCTTTTAAATCAACCACAATCAGTCCGTATCCGAATACTCCAGCTCTAACTTGCGAAAGTTTCGGCTGAAAGAAACTTCGACAATTTTACTGCAATAACCAAGTTTAGTCGTCGCAAGGAACGCTGTCCCTCATAATGCAACATAACTGACCAACTTATCGAAACTGTATTTCGTAATTTCCTGACATATTTTTGACGACAAAATCTTATGCCTAGAAGTTTAAATTAGATCATTTAAAGTTCGTCTTGAACTCAAAGCCACCCAATCATCTACCTATTCTACTTTTACAATAACGAATTCATTCAACTACCAGACTACATAAAATATTATGACAGTCAAATCAAGTAAATAAATAATCAATATAACGCCCGTCAAGTTATTAAAAATTGATCATTTTATTTGTATAAATCTTGCGTGTGAGATAATGTAATCATATTTCCATACTTGGTAATTTTGCAGGTAAATCAATAAAATTATATTGGAAGTAAAGTGTTGGGTAAAGTTGAATAGGTCTAGTCGTTTTGCCGTCGTCATCAATTTCGAAGCGTAATAATTGCATATTGGAAGTTGAGTAATTATTGTTGAGATCGCCTAAGAATTCAAAAATTATCCAAATTAAATATTAATTGAATTACAGTGAAATTCACTATCTGAACTCTCCGGTCTTATTTCACAGGTGGCTTTAATACACCGGCCAAACCTTAACTATTATCTAAAATTTTGGAGTACCGAACCGTGGTGTGAGTATAGGTTTAGCTATATTGTGAACCCACTATAAAGTCCACCTGGTTATTAAGACCACCTGTTCAGCAGGACCAGGGTGTTACGTTCTCGGATTTCAGATAGTACCCCTCATGCGAATTAAGACAACAAAAGCCGAAAATTCCACTCCGGATTGTCCAGGTACTGATGGCCTTAATACTCGGGTTTACTACTACAGCTAAACTGTAATTAAAATATTATTGGATCCCCACCTAACACTTCTTTTCCTCCTTCTTCGGAGGACAGGGCTCAGGTGGTGGTGGACTAGGTGGACAACAAAAGGTGGCAGTAGGTGGGACGTTGCATGTGAGGTCAACCTTGACTGGAGCAGGTGGTGGTGCACATGGGCAAGAGGTCGGTGGTTTATAACCACTCCCAGCACACTCTTCTTTCTTTGGGGCACAAACCTCCTCCACTTTCGGGGCACAACAAGCCTCCTCTTTCTTTGGGGCACAGGCGTCCGTTTTTGGGGGAGCGCAACCACAAGATGGAGGTGGTGGTGGACTGCATGGACAACTGAAACTTTCAGTCGGTGGGACGTTACATGTGGCGTCAATTGGTGGTGCAGGTGGAACCACAAAATTTGGACCACTTGACCCACAAGCGGGCTTCGGAGCACAATCAGTGGTCGGAGGTGGTGGACAACAACTGGTTGGAGGTGGGGCGCAAGAAGATGCGCATGCGTTGTTGTTGTTGTCCTTCTTGGTGCAAACGAACGGTTCCGGACGTTCTCCCAAACCGCAACATTGTTTCAAGTGTTCAATGAGAGCGTCGTTGGTCCCTTGGCCACTGCCACCGCCACCGCAACCCTGGAAAAATAAAAATGGCCGTCAATGGTTAGCTATGTCTTTGCTGATTAAAATCACGTGAGGGTACACCGAATATTCGATCAGCGGGCTAAAATTCAGCAGATATTTGGCTAAAGTACAAGAACTGTGGGCCATCCGGCAGTCTGCAGTACACTCCATGACCGCGCAGAATATTCGGCCAATAATTATCCGCCCATTATCGAAGGAAAGAATATTCGGCTCAATAGCCAGTAAAATGTCCAGTACTCGAGTTAAAGACGGACTCTCCGGAGGGTAAACTATGAGGTAACCGAAACTAGTCGAAATGTAATATTGTGTAATTGGCTACGTATCGAATACTAGATCGACGACGAGACGTTGTCGTAAAGAAAACGCTATATGATTTTTTAATTGACATACCTTTCCACTCATAATGACTGTTGGACAACTGCACAGGGCACTTTGATGAAAAAATGGATTCCAAAGGTCAGAGACGTCAGAGAAAGAAAATCAAAACTGGATCCGACGAAAAGTAACTGGAGAATGAGAATGATGATTTGAATATTGGATCACAGAGCCAAACACCGTCAAAGTTTTATTTGACCGATTGTCCGGCTGATTTGTTTTCGTCACTAAGGGAACCTAATCGGTGGCAGTGCCTGGGAATGGAAATTTCAATTTTATTGATGAAAATGAAATTCTAAATTAGTTTGGATTTTGTATTAAGATTGTATGATTTTTAATCCAGTCATGGAAATAGTGTAAAATGTGTAATTAAAAATCAAGCAGCAAGTATGCGCTTCCCGCATACTCAAAGCATCATATGAATGTTATTAAGGATTATACAGGGTGTCCACAAAAAAGCGCGCAGTTGTTAAATGATAATTTGGCTTAGTTACGAAAATTTACATTACAGGCAATGAGATTAAACCGCTCAACAACGAAAAATACCCAAACAAATGTGCATTTTTTCGCGGACACCCTGTATATTTCTGTGAAATCTATAGTATTCTGTTCTACCCCTCCTCCCCCCTCCAGTGCAATTCGAAATAAAGTATTTGTTGCTCCTAAAACATTAAACGATTAATTATGAACATTGACGTCATTCGATGGCATTGGTTTCGTTATTACATATTGTGTTGCTTGTAGCCAGTGGGCTTTAGGACACGATTGTGGTGAAAACTTCGATTTTGTTTTAACTATCGATTGAAGGTCAACTAAGTTTATCGATGTCATAAAAAGAATACGCTAAGAAAGGAGGCATGTGGACATCAATAAAATTTAATTACTGTAAAATGAAAGTGAAACTTTCGAATCTGACTGTTAACTTAGTGTGGTATCGTCTTAAAGTTTCTTTGTCCCTGAGTTTGCTTACGTCCATACATTAAGAACGTGGAACAGCAAAACTAAGGTTTTTTTTTAAATTTTAACCAAGTGTTCATCTCCAAATAAAAATAAATAGAACTTATTTCAAGAAATCTATAATCTAATAGAAAAATACTTTTTTAGGTATAATTTATTCCCGGACTTGGACTACAATGAGACTCAAATATGGTGTGATTCTAATCGGTCTATTCGTGTTCATCGGATACGTAGACAGAAGCGTAAGTCATTTTGCAATATCGTAACGAATCCGTCGTAGTAATAGTGGTACCATCAAACATACGTTGTCAAATCATGACTTATCCTCTATTTCTACGAGCGAGAAAGCGCCAACCCTGCTATGCAGGTTTAGAATTCACCTCATTTTGACGAATGCGTTACTGCACTATCACCACACTACACTCCGGGTCCTTTCTAGAATTATTACGGATGTCAAGTTCTAGTTTATAATGAACATTTCCAAAATTACGAAACTAACTTACTAAAGAATGGGAAAAATGGTCATCCGATTGGCAATAATTGCAAGCCTGTATTTCCGTGCTGTTTTTAAATGTTGAGAAATCACACGCTTTCAACCATTTAGGCATTTTCTTCGTGGTGTGTCTATTATGACTTCCTCAATACAACGGATTTAGATGGACTGTGCTTATCAATAAATTATTAATTTTCTGTCAACTTATTTTACAGGCATCCCAGGATCTCTTGGAGGTCGTCGATGACATAATTTCAATTGTGAGTCCAGACAAGCCGGAGCATAAAAGACCATTTCCACGTAAGGGGTTTATGCAACTAGGGTCATTAGGTGGACAGACTTGGTCTAATTGAAACTTCTTTTTCTCCCACATAGTATCAATTTTTCACATGGTTTCCAAAGCGAAAACATCAAAGAAAACGCCGGATAAACCAGCCGTCCCCGCTGCTGTTCCTAAGGCCGAAGCCGTACCGGAAACGCAGGCATTGCCATCAAATCCAGAGAAACAACCAGAGAAACCGAAGGAAAAAGAAAGCGAGGACACTCCTGGCGGAATGGGTCGATCCTTGTCGATGATGCCTACGACAAAACCTCCGACCAAATGCCCATCCAAATATATTACTCGAGTCTACCGTTTGAAATACAGGAATACTAAAACCGGTCAATTTGAATATTTCCTAGAAAGTAGAAAATTTAAACTCTCCTCTGTTTACCTCGTACAATGGTACAGAACCAAAAGTGGAGAAATTCGTTACGTTAGACGTCGTGTTTATAGATTGCCTGAGCCAAGCCAATTCCGTTTGAAGAAGCCAGCCGTTGGCACCAAAGCTGGTAAACGATTGGAAGAATACTATAAATATACATCCAAGAGTCGGAAAACTAGATCCGTCGGAGGAAAAAGGCCATGGTATCGAACGAAAGAACATTTTGAAGCACATGGCGCTGACGACGCGAAAGAGGACTCATGCTCAATCTTAGAAGAAGGTCTTATTGAGGAAACAGTTTTCAAAAAGAAATTTCCAAAATCATATTCAAATAGTATGGAGTACACATTTTGGAATAAGGAAAATGGTGTTATGACTGAAGAGGAGAATGAAATTGAGGACAAAAGCTCTTCCCAAAAGGTTATGATATTTGAAGATTTTGACACAGAAAATGATCAGGAAGAATCTAGTAGCACCAGTGAAACGACGGAAAACATTGACCAGGAACCAAGTGCTGATAATATTAAAAAGATGCCGGATTTCGAGTTTGTTTCAGTTGACGAATATTATTCAGATAACGAGGGAACGACAACCACTACAACAGTAACCGAAGAATCTGCAAATCATAAAGGTAAAAAGCAAAGATGGAATACTGTAACGCAACAATGGGAATGGGTAGACGAGAATGACGATAAAGATGCAAACCATAAAGGTAAAAAGCAGCGATGGAATACTGTAACGCAACAATGGGAGTGGGTAGACGAGACCGACGACAAAGATGCAAATCATAAAGGTAAAAAGCAACGATGGAATACTGTAACGCAACAATGGGAGTGGGTTGAAGAGACTGACGACAAAGACGCAACAAAGAAAGGTAAAAAGCAAAGATGGAATGCTGTAACTCAAAAATGGGAATGGGTAGAGGAGACCGACGACAAAGATGCAAATCATAAAGGTAAAAAGCAACGATGGAATACTGTAACGCAACAATGGGAGTGGGTTGAAGAGACTGACGACAAAGATGCAACAAAGAAAGGTAAAAAGCAAATATGGAATGCTGTAACTCAAAAATGGGAATGGGTAGAGGAGACCGACGACAAAGATGCAACAAAGAAAGGCAAGAAACAGCGATGGAATGCTGTAACTCAAAAATGGGAATGGGTTGAAGATACCGAAGACAAAGATCCAGCAAGGAAAGGTAGAAAGCAAAGATGGAATACCGTAACTCAACAATGGGAATGGGTCGTGGAGACCGAAGACAAAGATGCAGCAAAGAAAGGTAAAAAGCAGCGATGGAATGCTGTAACTGAACAATGGGAGTGGGTTGAAGAGACTGATGACAAAGATGCAGCAAAGAAAGGTAAAAAGCAGCGATGGAATGTTGTAACTGAACAATGGGAGTGGGTTGAGGAGACTGACAACAAAGATGCAGTAAGGAAAGGTAAAAAACAGCGATGGAATGCTGTAACTCAACAATGGGAATGGGTTGAGGAGAGTGATGACACTAAAAACAAGGGTAGTCCTCGTACGAAAGTATATAATCCTAAAACTGGAAAATGGACTGAAGAGACTGAAACTGTAACAATCACAAAGAATCCTAAACGGGGTAAATGGATATGGACTGAAGAGGCTGAGGATGACAGTAACTCTAATCGTAAAGAAAGTGGTGATACCTCTATTAAACAAGGAAGAAGTTTCGGACAAGAAACTATTGACAGTAAAACTACAGAAACAGATACAAGGAATGATAATAAGAAGAGGAATCCTAAAACCGGTGAATGGGAAATGATTGAACAGACTGAGGTTAGCAGTGACTCCAAACGTAAAGGAAGCGGTGGGACAACTACGACAACCGAAGGTTACGTCAAAGATACTGCATATGACACTGATGACGATAAAAATAAGGCGAGTAAAATTACAGAAACAGTAACAGAAACGGATACAAGCAGAGGTAACAAGAAACAGAATTCCAAACCGGGTGAGTGGGTACTGGTCGAGGAGACTGAGGTTACCAATGACTCCAAACGTAAAGCCAACGGTGGAACAACTACGAAAGATACTGTATATGACACTGACGATGATAAAAATAAAGCGAGCAAAACTACTGAAACAGAAACAAAGACTGATACAAGGAAAGGTAACAAAAAACAGAATCCCAGAACGGGTGAATGGGTAGCGACTGAGGAGACTGAGGTTACCAATGACTCCAATCGTAGAGGCAGCGGTGGAAGAACTATGAAAGATACTGTATATGACACTGACGATGATAAAAATAAGGCGAGCAAAATTACAGAAACAGTAACAGAAACTGATACAAGCAGAGGTAACAAGAAACAGAATCCCAAACCCGGTCAGTGGGTGCTGGTTGAGGAGACTGAAGTTATCGATGACTCCAATCGTAAAGTCAGAGGTGGGACAACTACGACAACTGAAAGTTATGGAAAAGAAATTGTCGATAGCAAGACTACAAGAACAGACACAACCACCAAAGGCAAAACTGAAAATAATCCCAAACCGGGTGAATGGGTAGTGATTGAGGAGACTGAGGTTATCAGCGACTCCAATCGTAAAGGCAACGGTGGTACAACAACTACAACCGAAGCTTACTTCAGAGATACCTACGATGATAAAGGTAAGGCGAGTAATGCCGATAATGCCAAAACCATTACAACCATTGAAACTACAAATACCACTTATGAAGGCAAGCCTAAAGAACATGAACCCTCATCTGAGGCTGTGGCACATGAAGACACATCAACTAAAGAAACTGTCAATAGACCGAAAACTACCACTACTACTACAAATAGTTCAGCCACAATGACAGACCAGGACACCAACAAGGACAAAGAAAAGCCAAGTGGTGACAAGAGGGCGGCAGATACAATAATTGAAACTATTACCACTACTACAACCAAAGGTGATGATAAAAACAAGCCCAAAAAAGAAACCACACCGACTGAGAGTGGTACTGTCGATAAGGACAAAGAAAAGCCAAGTGTTGACAAAAGGCCGGCAGATACAATAATTGAAACTATTACCACTACTACAACCAAAGATGATGATAAAAACAAGCCCAAAGAAGCTACCACACAGACTGAGAGTGGTACTCCTGATAAGCGTCCCAACAATAAAGACAATATAACTGAAATAACTTACGTTACCACAACCACAACTAAAAATACCACTAACGGCCAAGATACCACTAATTCCAAAGCGACGGAGGTGAGGGATGCAACCACTAGTAAGCCTTCCGACCGTGATGTAAAGAAAGTAGATGCAGACAAGTCAAAGACAACCGAGACAAAGACTATGGAAATCGTTGAAACGAAAAATACAGAGAGTACAACCAAAACTCCAAAGGAATCTGGTCCATCAAATATGGGAAGATCTTTTGAAGGTACACCAGGTGAACAACAGCCCAGGGAGAATGGAGCAGTTAAAATCACCAAAATTACTACGACCACAACTACTTCTGGATCTACAAACAACGAAAAACCGACAGAGGAACAGAAATCCAATAGCGAGAGCTTCACTACAAAGCATGATGAGGGAGAAGGTAAAAAGGTTAATGGTGAAACAACTACAGTCGTCGAAACTACAGAAACAAGAAACAAAACTGACCAACCTAGAAAGACAAGAGTAAAGGGGCGCGATGTTTGGACCACGAGAAGAAATTCAGTTACAGGAAAATTGCTTTATATTTTACACGAAGGTGAAGCCGACGAGTACGTTACATCAAATAATCCTTTCTATACAACCCGGGACGAATCTACTCAAACAACAAGGTCGGAAACACGCAAACCCGATGAAATTGATGGAAGCACTACGAGGAAAGAAACATACGTAACTGAACGGGATTCAAGAGGCGGTTCTGAAAGAACGGACGACGATTATGGAAGTGGGAAGCGAACCATGACAACAATTGTTCGAAAAACTACCAGCGATGGCGATAGCGGTTCTGAAAGAATGGACGGGGATAGTGGAAATGGACAGCAAACTAAGACAACAATTGTTCGAAAAACTACAAACGATGGCGGTAGCGGTTCTGAAGGAACGGATGCGGTTAATGGAAATGGACAGCAAACTAGGACAACGATTGTTCGAAAAACTACAAGCGATGGCGGTAGCGGTTCTGAAAGAATGGATGGCGATAATGGAAATGGACAGCAAACCAAAACAACAATTGTTCGAAAAACTACAAGCGATGGCGGCAGTGGTTCTGAAAGAATGGATGGCGATAATGGAAGTGGACAGCAAACAAAAACAACAATTGTTCGAAAAACTACAAGCGATGGCGGTAGCGGTTCTGAAAGAACGGATGGGGATAGTGGAAATGGACAACAAACTAAGACAACAATTGTTCGAAAAACTACAAGCGATGGCGGTAGCGGTTCTGAAAGAATGGACGGGGATGGTGGAAATGGACAGCAAACTAAGACAACAATTGTTCGAAAAACTACAAGCGATGGCGGTAGCGGATCTGAAAGAACGGATGGCGATAATGGAAGTGGGAAGCGAACTAAAATCACAACTGTTCGAAAAACTAGCCGCGATGGTGGTGGCGGTTCTGAATTAGGGGATGACAAGATTGAAAATGCGAAGCGAACCAAAACAACAATTGTTCGAAAAACGAGCACTGTCGGGGGTAAGGGTTCTAATGATGCTATCAGTGGAAGAAAAAAAACAGTGACAACAATCGTGAACTCATTGACTAACAATGAAGAATCTGATAATCCGGACGAGAGTGACACAGAATACACTAAGACAAGTTCATCAAGAAGGTCAGGTGGTGCCAACGGTGGTGGCTCCAGGAAAGGCCATTGGAGAAAGGTGAAAGGTAAAGACGGAGACAAAATGGATGATGGTAGTGGCACTACGGTAAAGAAAACGACAGTAGTTAGAAAAACTGAACGCGTCGGGAATAACTAACCTCGAGTAACCTATGTACATACTAATAAGTGAAAATGTTACTCTCAAATTCTATCACTTGTCACAGGATTTTCTGAAAGAATTTCGGTGATTTCTAATTTCAATTAACATAACAAAAAAGGCCATTACTCTTGGTCTATACATTTTCACTACGAAATTGTAAACAATGATTCGGCTGTTTTTATTTGTTGATAATTGTTTCACACGTCCTACAAAACTGAGACTTACGCATGTTCAGATATTTGATAACAAACTAATTTCAATCCAAATAAAATAAAATGCACTACTTTCATTTATTGTCATGGTCCATAATATTTTATCAACCATTCGCCTATTTTTGGCGAGGAATGTGTTGATTTACTTTTGTACCGGAGAACTTACGTATATAAAAACTTCGTCCAGACTTCGTCATGCGTTGTCTGTCCTATGTACTTATTAATTTAGTAGGGATGGTCACTATGTTAGGGCTACCCGATATTTCAACTTTAATGGAGATTCACTACAACACGTACAATGGTAGTAATGCAATTGTAGTTATAAGTTCATTGGAAAGAGATGTGACAACTTCCATTGAGATGACGTCACAACTTCAACATCGCGTTTAACTACTTTTCATATATTTTTTGAAACATGTCTATTAAGGAATCATGATTTCTATCCGACAAATGATTTTCCAACGCTTTTGTCTAAATTGGCTATAAAGGTCTACCGAATGGAGAATTTGTTAAAAAGTCGCAGAATTGAAACAAGTGGTTCAATCTGTCAGTGTCTCGTCATATATATTATAGATTGTTTTGTGATTTCATTTTCGATTATTACCATCCACATTTCTGCATTCCATCGTTATTACTCAAAATTGTAGAGTCAAGAAATGCATGGACTATTGAATGCCTTAAGGCTGTGCCCTTGCCCTTAACTCAGTTTTAACTAACCACAATTCTACGATTTCAGAGTAGTAACCATGATTTGCCATCTGTTTACCAGTGTCAAAAAGACCGGGTGTACATAATTTTCAATTTAATCATTATTTATAACGATTCTTTTTATTTAAATTACATTACTGCCAATAGCAATAAAATTAATTTACTGCTATTTAATTGTAATAAATTTCATAGGTAATTTTTATTTACGGCATGCGGACCGGATTCTTGCGCAGAAACTATTTGTTTCCCATTGAATTTTATAACCTTACCGTACAAGGTGGTAGGTCACTTGCGGCCCACCTCGCAGCCGAACCGCAGGGTTTGACTTACGAGAATGGGATATGCATTTTGAAGAGATTCTTATCTTGGGTTCACTAAGGGATTAATGCCGTGAATATACGCTTGATTTTTAGTAAAACTAAATACGAGATAAGACTTATTGGTTAATTTGATCTATTACTGCAAGTTACACCGCGCCTTTGATTTGTATAGTAAAGTAGCCCAATGGATTTTGGAATAAGTTTTCTTCAAAATGGACGTAACAATTTTTCTGACCATTCCAATTAAGGTGTGAGGTATAATAAATTATTTGGAACCACCGTGCACGTATGAGTAATTGCATAAGACAAAATTTACACTAAATGAAATGAGGTTCAAATTAATAAGACTGTAATATTGAGTTCCATTGCAATGCAGTACAGTATAGTGTGTCATCAACTATGGGGTTTCATGGTTATAAATAATCAAACCACAATTTCCAAACAGGAAAAAAACGGAAAGATATTCTTGTCGGTCCAGTAGCAATAGCACTCGCAGTCGATAGTTCAGTTAGGCATAATACAATTTAATTAAAATAAAACTACACAAGGCAATGTTGGTTGTGATATTGCGGTATTGAAATTACAATGTGCACTCGTCGGAGAAAATCATAAATCGTTGCATTTAGTTGCCTTAATTTACGACACATTTCTGTAAATATAAAATTTGACAGTGTAGTGCCGGTCAAACATAAAAATTCACTAATTTATTTACAGTGGCCAAAATGGATCTCTACATTGGAATGCGGATTATTTCCTTCGGTTCATTTGTAAGGACGAATATTAATTTTAGTGAAACCTGTCATGTTCGACCACCTTTGAAATTTCAGTCAAACCTGTACTGAACGACCACCTTTTGGACTCAAATATTTTGGTTCGGTTAGGATGGATGCTTGGAACGTATTTCAGGAACGCAATAAAAGTTGTCCTTGTGGGACGGTTCACTGAAAATCTGATAATTCCTTTTTCGGCAATAATTGTCAATATTTTTCAACAATTTTTACTGACTGACGTACAGTTTAGTCGGGGTAAATTAAATGCAGGTGGTAACGAACAGGTGGTCGGCTTGACAGGTTTCACTGTGATTTAAGGGGGAAATACTCGGTTCTATGTGCTAAATATCACATTTCTGTAGGTACTGGGCGTATCAACATTCACACTATGTGGCTGGACATATCTCTCAAATAGTCTGGCGAACCGGACATTTGACCCAAATGGATGTGATGAATATGACTTGAACAGTACGGTGACCTCGCCATCTCCAGAAGAAGCGTTTATTAATTTTAGGAATACTCTTTACCATGCGACAATTATTGTTATCGTTGTGACCGTGATACAAATAGTTTCTGGAGCAGTGATTCTAGGTTCTGCATTGCCGGTAAGCACATGTACAGGGTGGTTAAAAAAAATAGGTCAGACTTGTAAAACTGAACTGAATCAATTTGTTTTGACCTCAATAATACTGACAGTGCAGCCAATTATTGCTTGCCCCCGAATTTACAAAAGTATTTAAATCAGTACTCCCTGCCATCCACAATTTACGGAATTTGGCTGTAAATGGTTAAAAAGTTATGATTCACTCTTTATGTTTGCACTCGAAAAGTGTTACACAATTTTCTGGAACACCCTGTGTAAAATTATTACCCATATTTGTTTATTAATTTACTAATTAAGTATTTATTCTCTTAGGGATGTCGGGAACGTGCAAAAATTTGGTTTGCCATGAACATGGGTGTGAATTTGGTTCTCCTTCTCTGCCCATTTATGACTGTGATGAGTGGACAAGAGCTTCAGAACAGATTTCCACTGTGTTCTATTGAAATTAGAAATCAAATTCTACATTTAGATTCGTACTATGTAGGTGTAGGAATTGATTTTATTGTCCAATTTCATGCCTTATTGGCTTGCCTTTTAATGCTCAGGTATGACCGTGGGAGGGACTACCAACTCGTGGAAATCATTTAACGCAAAGAACATTGTGATAAAATTAATTACAATATTTTGGTTTTACATCGTACGCTTTTAACATACTTTTCGATTGAGTAGACAATCAAGTTCGTAAGAAAATTAACTCTGCTACATTTAGACGTCATTAAGAATAAAGATTTTTGTAAATTCGATTTCTTGTAAAATTATCTACAATTAGTGTATCTCGATTTCTACTACTAAATCGTTCAGGTTCAGTTCTCAGGGTGTGCTAAAAAGTTTTCATTTCGTATTGCATCCTGTTTTTAATCTCAGAAAAATTTAAGTATAAGTTGGTATGATTCGATTTTAGAAATAATGATATGCGATTCAAAAAATAAACTCGGAATTTATTATGTAATTCTTAGTATCTGAACATTACAGAAAGTACAAAACTTATCACTTCACGTCTGACTTTGTGTGAAACATATCACATCTTTACAGGATTGACAATCCTTTCTTAATTATGAAAAATGTACGAAAACGGTAAATGAATGAAACAAGATTACAAGAATAAAGTTTACACAGGTTATTCAAAATTACAATTGATCAGGCCGATTGACCGGAAGAAGAGAGGAAAGTAGAGTTTAAGTCTAGGCCGCCTGGGAATTGGGAATATATTCAACCAATCTAATCAACATCTGAGGTCTGGCAGCTTGAAGTGTGTTTAGGCCATTCTGACTGATGAAATAAAATTCTGGATCTCCGATTGCCTCATTAGTCAGAGTTAGTTCAACTAGTTTCGGGGCATGTGTCGCCAATCTTTCCATTGACACATCCGAGACCTAATAAGAAAAGTTAAGAAACAAATTAGCTTTTTGAAAGCTTCAGTTATAGAACACGACTTCAAACAAATTAGCTATAGACTTACCCCGTGTGACAGTGTCAATCTTTCGAGGTTATCCAATAACGCAAGTCCAAACCATACACAAACATCATTACTTTGCCCTCTAATTATCACTTCTCGTAATTCTGGAAATGTCAAAAAATTCAAATATATTTTTTGTATAAATAATTAATATAACGTCTTTAAAGTATACTTAAAAGATTTTTCTAGGAACGAAAGGTTATCATTTACTTGACAAAAGAAGTGCTACTAATCTCTGGAAATATTCGAAAAATTCATTTTAATTGTAAATTCGCTGACATGTTTAAATTAAGATTTCGAAAGAACTGAATGAAAATACTGGCGTAAGGAAACTTCGTTAGTCTGAGCTGGATTATATGTAAAACTGACATCATTTGGACTGAAGCAACTTAAAGAAATGACTTAAATTTCTTGAGAAATAATAAAATGATTAAAATTGACAATATTCTGGAAATACTGTTTGAATTTCTAAGTGATGTTATCTTTCGGAGAATATGTAATTATTTGTTTGTAAATGAATTAAATGCATATATTCAAAACACTTTGTGTAACTTACTTGTCAATTTTCTGATGGATAATCTATACGGGTTTAGGACATCTAATGCAGAAGTTGTTGCATTGTAAGGATCGTCGACTCCCGTAAAAATTTCATTTGAGCACCCTGGGTTTGTGTCTAGGAACTCTAGATCAGGAAGATTCTTGAATATTGCACTTGCCACGTCATCGTCGATTGCAGATGTTGACAGGGTTTTTAACTTTGGACATTTTTCCAGTAAGCGGACATACTGGGGTACACTGATGCTTTTGTGGGATTTCTGTAAGTTGAGATTCAGTAGGTGAACATGTGGTCTCATCTGAGCTGGGAGAAAGTGGTCCCAGTTGAAACGGGGGTCAAAATTCCAATTCATTTCTTCCAGCTTTGGAAATTGTTCCACAAATGGTAATGGGTCTGTCAGGTTGAACAGAATGTCTACACGGAATCTGCAAAACGAACAACGTGAATTAGATTTTAGCAATAACAAATTGAAAATTATTTTTCTAACTATATTTTATTCGAATAACTTCTGTGTACTCACGATTTCAGAACTGGCATATGTCCAAGTCGAAACTCCGGTGAATAGCTGAAGTGGAGATTTTCCAGAGTTGAACTCCAGGAGTTGAGGAGTTCTCCCATCGCAAGTCCATTTTGCCAGTTAATTGGTTTTCCAAGCCAAGTGAAGTTCTTCAATTTGAGATCCAAGTCTTTGAGGAGACTCAAATCTCGGACGTTGAGGAATGCGTGAGACGACAAGTTTAGTGTTGTCAATCTGGTCACTCCCAATTTACTCAGGTGGATGAGTGTGTCGGTCACTGGTTTACATTGCTTGACCTTCACAGGACCGTAGGATGTTTCTGGTTTTCCAATCCTAACAAAGAAACGAAATACAATAATTAATTTCCTTCGAAATATAATTCAAAATAAATTGTCAATCTCTTGTAGCCGATACAAGTTTCCACTTAGGGGTGAGAGCTTGAGTTTTCGGGCGTACAATGGAATGTAGTTGCTTGAACAGGTTAATATTATAGGGTACATAGGTTAATAGGGTAAAAAATATTCATTAATGTAGCCACGATACATTGCCTGCGGGATGGATCGAACTCTCATGAAATTGAAGTAGGGAGGTTCTAAGATGTGCTCCGATAAGCCACACCAAACCAAAGTGGTAAAACGCAATAAATTATTTGTTCCTTACGTAAGGCTCTCCAAGTTTGGCACGAGATGCAAAAACTCTCCAAGCTGTTTTCCCATGTTATTATCAAAATTTTTCATCAGTACGAACATTTCGTCCATACTGAGTTTGGCGGATTTGTCCCACAATTTGTGATCTTCGTCCGACAAATCTGCCCCAATCCATTGTAGGGTTTTGATGTTGTACCCGAATTTGACGAAAAATTGGCCAAAGTCATTGTGTGTTGATTCAGACTTTGAGTGCCCAAATCCCCAGTCCAAATCCACGGAATCCCAAAGAGATTCTTCTTCCGGATCAGAGTTGACAATAGATGAAACTGAGGATTCATTCAGAGGAAGAGTAGCAATTCCTCTTTTTCGGAGTTGTCGTGTCGCAATATCTTTCCAGAGAAAATTGACTGCTCGGCAGAACTTCAGATGTTTGAAGTCAAGAAAAGACGCGATTTTTTCCACCACCTGAAAAAATACGAAATTAAATTATAGACTTAATGCAAAGAATTACACATTAATTTGTGATCGCCATCACGCAATGGTCAAGCGCCACCATGGCCATGTATTTCTTGTGCCAATTCATTTGACTTTCCTAGCTGGTCAGGTCAGCAAAGGTGTCTATGAGTATAACTCCTAACTCCCAGAAAACTTCAAAATAACAACTAGCCATTTTATGTCTGAGGGATTGAACCTTCATCACAGCGAGGAGGCAAGGGCTCCTTGTTCTTTTACCATAAAGTAACTTAACGTAGCCAGCTAGAGCAGATCAATGTTATGTTGGGAATTCTAGATTAAGCCAACACATTTCTCCGTTGGAATGTCTGTCCGAAATGTCCGAAGCTGTATCTTCGAATACGGTTGTTAATTAGCATTTTCAAGACTTTGGAATTGTTTCTATTGTTTGATATTTAATATCTAATTCAAACTAGAAAATGTAATACACCTAATTCAACTTAATTCATTCCAATTTGAAAATTATTCATACGGGCCGGCGTTAATATTTTAATCATTAAGAAAATTTCAATTAGCCAGACGAATTTAAAATTCGAGATATTTTTCAAAAACAAGGGAATGATAATAATCATTGTGGTCTTTCACCTCCATGGAATTCATGAAATTTGGAGAAAGTAAAGAAAGTATGGTGAAAGTTAACACTACATAAATCAGAACGGCATATTCTCAAACTCTATTGTCATGCATACACAATGCTAATGGACTTTAACCTCTAACGCCCAAATTTAATGCAATAATCGGTAGAGGTGTTTGTCTTTATAAATTCACTAACATGGTTGGAAATGAAATGAACCGGTGAATAAGACAAATTATTATAAGTTTAGGCAAAGCTTTCCAAAAATATGTTTATCCTCGAATTCTGACGACTATTTAAATTACGTGTAGCCTTCTCTGCCAAATTTGAGAAATCATAATAATTGTGATTTCTGAAGGCAATTATTGTCTTCACCCTTTTTTAACTTCATTTTAATGATTTCTAAAATCTTTATTCTAATGAAGTAAAAATACTTAATATGTACGGATTGAAAATTTTCTAGTCTTCCTGAATGCCGGATGAGTCGAGTTGAACGAGAAAAAACAACTAACAAACATTAAAAATCGGATTGAAATTCACTGATGGAATTCAAGAATTCAGGGACTCTATGTGTTTGTGCATTACATTACGTTAAGTTTAAAAAGAGATGCAGTAAACTTTCTCCGCTCAATGTTTTCGGTTCTTCGTGAAAACCAAATGGAACTAGATAAAACTAAGATTAAAATTAACTTACCAAATGGTTGTACATAGCCATCGTAGAGTTTTAAGTTGTAGTTGTAGTATTTGAAGCGAAGCGAAGGATGCTTTTTAACTTTTTCACGAGCACAAAATAAAATAATGTTTCCGTTCAAATGTTAAAAAGCTAATGAGAAGAGAAGGGGGGAATTTTCTCGTCTCCGCTTGGCGTGGGGTCATAAAAGTGGGTATTAAAATGGTCACCTACCTGCCCGGAGAAAGGGTCACTTTTTCTCCGAATAATTATTATTAGGTTCCCGACCGACCTCCAAAGGTGCAAAATACTTGTCGTCGAGCACGTAGGCAAAATTCCCAAATATAAGATAAAATAAGGGTGACCATGTCAAAATATTTTGACTCTTAAAAATATTCCCAATATATTAAGACCAATTATCGAATGCCGTAAGACACTCATGTTATATTTTGTAGAGATTTGCCTATTTTCCATTTGTCACAGCGTACCTACCCAAGAGCAAGAAAGCAGTGCACTACAGACAGCAGTACGAAAAATCTATTTATTCATATTTCCTTAAAAACTCGTCTGTAAATTCTTTTTGTTTAAAAACTTGATGCGATGATCGATATTCAAAAAATATTGTGGTGCCATGGGTTTAATATGTCGGGTTACTTTTGTTTGACATCTCGGTGGTTTGCGGTTCCCTACTGACACCTAGGTTTTGATTAACTATTATTTAATTGGGCGAATCGTCCACATTATCTGGAAAGATTCCAAGGTATGGTTGACAATTGACTTTTAGCCCAACGCATGGGTACTTCCTGATCGACGGGTCCGTATGATCTTAACGATATAGGCGAGCCAAAATTATGTTTGTTTTAGAAAATAAATGCCTCGCAAACCATCCAGCCGAATCCGGTGCAGTTTTTTCTAAAATCATTTGAAAATTTAATGTACGGAACGACTGGGTGCGATTGGAAAGATGGAGGACACAATTCAGTAAATGTTGCACTCGTTCAATCTGTTTTTCAAAAAATTAACATTTTGGACTATTGGGTGACATAACCTTCAGATCTTCTAAAATGTTAGGGAATAATTCCATTATCCCTAGTGTAATGAACTAACGTTTAAATGTGAAGACTTTGTTTCCTACTTCTTAAGCGAATAATAAAGCGATATTAGCGAAAACCGCACCCGAATCTGTTGGATTGTTTAGATGGAATTGATTTCGGAGGGGTAATATAATTTTGGCTCACCCCGTATGTGATTTCTCTGGGTAGTTTCTTAATGCAAATGTGGCGTTTGTTCCATGAAATTAAAAATGTGACCGCTTTTATAATTCTTTAGAATATACCCTTATGATCAAAAATAAAAATGCGAAATTATTCAATTAAATTTTTTATTGACTTTTCAAACACTTTTCTGACACTCTTTAAACGCTTTTTGTTTAACTGCTTTGATCTTCTACGTTAATTTATTTAAAGGGCATAGGAAAAGACAATAATTGTACGTCTCATGGCGGAGATTTACTCTGTTCACCGAACTGCGTGCTTGATTTTAACGACTAAACTCAGTCCTTCGAACTAGATTCTCTACAATTTGTAAATCCCACTTTCATTTGAAAATTCAGATTGGGCTACTGAGGTGGGAACCAAATGTAACTTGCAACAGGGGTGCAATTTACGAGATTCCGAAATAATATTCTCCTACCTGTACTAAAACCGTAAAATTCCAAATTGCCGAATCAATTCAAAAGTTATGAGAGAGAAAAAAACCTGTAATTTGACTTCCTATTAGTATCCAATGGAATTATTTGACAGTGCAATACAATTATATGATATAAACATTATTTTAACTTTGTAATGTGTACATTGTGTTTGTAGTGTAATTATTGCCACGATTATAATCCGAATTGATATATTTCTTTGGATTTATTTTTTTATGCAGAACTAGTCCTCTCCTAATTTTATAATTTCTCTATAAAAAAATACACCACACATAAAATACTTGAGAAAATGTTGGATCATGGTATTTAAATACTGATTCTACATATAAACACTCTGATATAATTTAAAAAAAAACGATTGCTGCGGAAAAACAGAAGTATGCAGAATTCTAAAAAATTAGCGATGAAGTAACATTGCGTTGACAGTTTAGTCAGAATTAATCTGTAGTGACGAAAAATAGTACCTCGTGATTGATCGCCAAAATTATCGCAACGCAGTTACAGTTCACTTCGCACACAATGTCCCATACTCGTTTACAAATTCATTGGAACCATTGTCTAACATGATGCTACAAAGCTGTATTATTTTTAATTTTAGAGCAATATTATTATATTGACAATTAGAAGAATTGTCATTTTGGCAGCCACTAATGAAGCAATTTATCTGTACCGCAACGCGGAAGAGAA
This sequence comes from Protaphorura glebata, assembly GCA_034694305.1. Lineage (NCBI taxonomy): Eukaryota > Metazoa > Arthropoda > Collembola > Poduromorpha > Onychiuridae > Protaphorura > Protaphorura glebata. The sequence goes on along the minus strand of JAQFYE010000682.1, from coordinate 2,739 downwards.
GAAAATAATAAATTATTGACCATGCAAAACTAGCAAAACGTGAGCAGTCAAAAAGTAAGTCAGGAAAATCAAACCACGTTTTACTTGGACCTTGACTGGAGATTATTTTAAAAGAGATTGCGTGATGTATTTAAACCGGTCAATATTTAGTCATTTCATTATCCATCGAATAGACTTGTGACCGTGATTCATTTTTAAGTAAACATTCATCAAAATGAACAAATTCCTTGCCGTCGTACTTCTCCTCGGCGTCGTCGGAGCAGGTAATTCAAAATTCAATATGTCAATATTTAATGGGGACGAGAAGCTCTCGCGACTTCTTCATGGTGAAGGTTGGATCCCTAAGTCCGGCATGGTATGGTAGTTACATTTGCATTAATGGAATTTTAAGGAAAATTAGGATTTTCGCCTAGTCTTATGCTTTCTTATTTGAACTAGCATTAAACATTACCTTAAGCTTAAAACTTAACTGAAACATGTCTTAATAGTTACAACTGAATGGTTACAGCAATGTCCACAAATTAAAATAGAGATTGAAGATATAAATTAGGGATGTCAGAGGTCAGGAATTATAACGATGTCCTTCGATTGTTTTAATTTAAAACTGAGCCCAATGCAAAATTCTTTCATTTAATAATCATAGTGGCTAAAAAGTGTCAGTGTTCCATTTTGGACCTGCTTCTAACTTGATAGTTATACGCAAGATTAGTACCTTTAAAGAAATGAATATTACACTTAACTGGTTTGCGTTTTAAATTGTGTTAGCTTATGGGAACCCTGCGCGTGAAGAGCGTCAAGTGGAAGAATTTAAACACCTCCTTTGGCACACTTCTGACCTTGCCAAAGAAGGATTTGATTTCTTGAAGAAATTGGCACATGCTGGAAAAGAAAAGGCTGCGGTAGTACTGGCTGAACTAAAAACTGCTGCCAAAGATCTACTTCTTCCAGCAATTGTAGAAGAAGAAAAGGAACCTGAACCTGCCGCCAGGGATACAAGAGGATTTTAAGTCGAAGAGGACCCATATCAGAAATATTATTATTCTCCTACCTGAACTAAAGCCAAAAAAATCCGACATCTTTCAAAAGTAAATAGAGAAAAAGAAATGTCTGGTTTTATTTCCCATTAATATCCATTCGAATTATTTGATTGGAATAGAATTTAAACCCAATTTACTTTAGATGACATTATAAATCTGACTGACTTCAAATAATTTCTTCTGGATGTTATTCGTTTGGTGAATGCTACGACTGCAATAATTATTTCATGATTGATCAGTCTGAAAACATCTTGATTATGTTGTGTTACTTGTGTTCCACAAGGTCCACTATAATATGGGGTGTCACGTACGAGTTGAGTTGAGGCCAAAATAGCTTTAATCTATTTCTCCATAATAACATACGTACGAAATTTCAGAAAAAAGTTGAACCGCGGTTACATAGTTTCAAGGTAATTGGCGTGTTCCAATATCGGAATTCCTCTGAGATATATGCGATGCGACAATGTTTAAAATGCGACAATCTTAATTGCCCACATAACTAATCGCTTAGTGTGGTTTCCCTAGAATTGATAAGGCACGCACCATACATATAGAATTAATACCAGAAATTCCACCACTATTCGTATTATGCTGTTTACTGGTTGAAATATTAAGGTTGAGTTTCTTCACCATCTTGGGGTGAAGTCGAATATGATAAGTGTTTAGAATTAAGACTTCACCTCCAGACAAACAGAAAAAGATTAAATGAAGATATTATGTATACTAGTTATTCAGTCAGTGAATTAGCTCGTAGCACGATCCGACTTTAGACTTAATTATTTTCTATAGTAAATACTGAATTTATGGTCTGACCCATCTTCAATAACTGCGATTGGCAGGCTTGGGTCAATTACTTTGAAAATGTAATTAATTACAAATTACAAATTACACCCTCACTTTTTAAAGCAATTGAGTTACAATTACAAATTACATGCGAAATTGCGAAAGTAATTAATTATAATTATAATTACGTAATTGTAGTTGGATTTTCAATTACGATTACGATTACAATACAAATTACAATTTCAAATAAACTTCATTTTTGTTTATCAGCCCTAAAAACACATCTTTGCTTTCACTATCCAAAACTTCGTTCAATCGTTACTAGTCGACAAATGTAATTGAGAAAAAAGTAATTTCAATTACAAATTACAATTACAAATACAAAAACCTCCAAGTAAATAATTACAATTACAATTACGTAATTGTAATTGTATTTTGTAATTGAAATTACAATGACCAATGTAATTGACCCAAGCCTGGAAAACCAGGCTAAAATAAAATTCTATAGAAATGTATATCTCACAATTTGCACCGCTGCTATGCTGAAGTGCTGACTGATGACGGGAAATTGTGAAAATTGTTATGTGCTGGGGCAAGGCAAGCTTTGAAATCTCTTCGCGGCAAAATGTGCAACATTTTAAATTCTGCATTCCTTTGGAACTTGCAAAAGCAAAACAAGAGTTGTGCAGTTGTGCTTTCCACATTTTTCAATATTCCACCCGCATTTTCAGTGATGTTAACATTTTGAGCTTGGTCATGGTCAACCTTAATGATGTGGTCATGTACGCGATCCTCATGAGTGCCAAGTTACAGAAGTGCTGAAAAATTCAAAGTCGTGGTACGTTACATTTATCGAATTTGTAGATTTTAAGATTCGTGAAATGCAAAATTACTTTTATTTTGGAATTGAATTTTTAAG